>APFE030918380.1:68888-145599 GCA_000404065.3 Pinus taeda
GTTGTTGGTTTTCTAGTGTAACTTCATAGTGTTGGGTGATCTAAGCTTTACTTGAGGTGAAGAAGGGCTTTCTTGCTGGAGGATGATGTTGGGTCAAAACATATGGTTACAATCCTCTTGCTACTTTTGATCTTAATAAAGTTATTCAAGTTTTCCTCCATATTCTTGTATGTTTACTTATATATGCATTTGTATGGTTAACACATATCTGATCCTATTTTATTTATGAATATAGATCTTTGTTCTTCGATAGTAGTATGTTGCTGTGATTCCATAGGTGCTCTTTGAAGCTGGGTAGATGAAGAAGAAGTGGCAAAGCTCTATCAGGAAGGAGAGGAATCAAACAAGGAAATCAAGCGCAAGACTAAGGTTGGTCTCCTATGTTCCACTCTTATCTATTTTCATAAAGGGAAACTAAAGTAGACTTTACTTGTTTGTTTCTAAGATAGCTACCAGTCTTAGTGGGAATAGCAGCATCCGAGTGGAAACTATTCCCAGTAACACACATAGAAATCATTTATTTCTCTAGATCTCCAAAAAGCCTTGGACAATCATTCCAAGGCATTGAGACTCCGAAAGGCTTCCCACCTATTCGTGATCATGATCATGATATTCACTTCCTTTCAGGAAGTGTTCCTCCAAACATCAGGCCTTACAGATATCCATATGCCCAAAGGAGTGAAATTGAACCTATGGTTTCAAATTTGCTAGAGGTTGGTATAATTATCCAACCAAATTCGAAAAATGAAGCAAGGGATGAATGGAATAATGACGAAGTAAGGTGGGAACTCATTCAAAATTTGTAGAAGATCCTAGTTCAAACAATATTGCCAGAACTTGACAAGGAAAGAAAAATCATATGGGAACCTGAAGCAGTCACAGAACCAAGAAATTGACAGCTACGAAATCGATCAATTTCAGAATATCTCATCAAGTGGAAGAACTTACCCATTGAATATTCCACATGGAAGGATGATAATTTTATATAGAAGCATCCAAAAATACTCAAGCATTGAGGACAAAACATTTTGAAGGAGAGCGGCATGTTAGGTCCCTATACTACTAGTGTAACCCCTTATTGTTATTAGTGCAATGCCCTTATTATATTGTTGTGCCCATGTAGTACCTATATTGTTACTATTGTGCCCCATAGAACCCCACTATTATTATTGTTGTGCCCTTACATTATTATTGTTATGTCAGCTCTAATTATATTATGACCCCTTAGACTCCAATATATAGAAAGGAGGTCTTGTCATTTGTATCATCCAATAATTGTTCATTTGTGTAATGTAAAGGAGGTTTCCCCCTCGAAGAGGCTGATTTCAAAGGCGTTGATCTTTCTTTTCTATCTTTTTGTGAGTTGGTTTCTATAACACTTACCATGCTGCATAAGAATTTCTCCCATGGCGTAATCACTAGCATCCGTTTGAATCTCAAATGGATGTTAAGATCTAGAAGAGACAACACAGGTGTTGAATTGATATTTTTCTTCAAAGCATAAAATGCTTTTTGTTGTACATCTCCCTAATGGAATACTTTCTTGACACTAATCAATGCATGTAATGGAGCTGCAATGGAAGAAAATTTAGCAATAAAATTTCCTTCAATATTGTGTTGCCCCTAAAAAGCGTCTTACCTCTATAACTGTATTGGGCTTGGGCCAATTCAGAAAGACCTCAACTTTAGAGAGGTCGATCTTCAACTCACCTCCTCTAACAATGTGTCCCAAATACACTAAAGAAGTCTTGCCAAATTCACAATTCGACATCTCTAAAAACAACTATTCTTTTCTTAAGGCATCAAGTACTTTGTTTACATGCATGACATGTCCATCTATGGATTTGTTGAATATGAGTATATCATCTAACTACACAATGAAAAAGTCATCTAGAAATGGTCTCAATACATCATTCATAACTCTCATTGAAGTAGTTGGAGCATTTGTAAGATCGAAAGGCATAACAAGCCACTCAAACAATCCTTGTTTAGTTTTAGGTACGATTTTCCAAATGTCCTCTTCAGTTATTCTAACTTGATGATAACCATTCCGTAAGTCTAACTTTGTGAAATAGTTTGCATACCTCAACTAATCAAGCAAATCATCAATTATTGGGAGTGGATAATAATTCTTTACCGTGATTTTGTTCAGTACATGAAAATCCACACACATGCGCCAAGTCTCGTCCTTCTTTGGAACTAAGACAATGGGAGAACCACATGGTGAATTAGATGGGCATATGATACCTTTGTTCAACAATTCTTGAGTTTTCTTCTTGATTGCCATGCTCTCCATAATCAACATGTGACACATGCTAATGTTTGGGAGTGGAACATCCTGCTACAGCTGTATCTCACGCTGAATTTCCCTCTTGGGAGGTAACTCCTTTGGTTCTTGAAACATCTTTCCATGCTTGTTTACCACATCAAACAAATCAGATTTCAACTTGTCATCAAAACCTTCAAAAGATTCATAATCAATATCATTCTTTTTCTTGATCATGGGAAGCACAAAATTTTTACTTGCATTTACTAGTCTCTTCAACTACCCTGCATTAACCAAAGAAATGTTTAGCATTTTGCGATGGGCTCTCACAATGTACTCCACCCCATTCTTGAGAAATAAGTATGTGTTTTCATGGAGATAAAATACTTCTTTCCTATCATACAAATATGGACTACCCAAAATGATTCCTGAGATGTCAAGTGGAACTACATCTAACTCAACTTCATCAATGAACTTTTCAATAATGGCGAACTTGAATAAGCACTTCCTTATAACATGTAAATTTTCATTATTGACTATCCAACCCAATGGATATGGCTTATAATGAAGTATAGTTTCAAGGTTAAGCTTTTTGACCAAGTCTTCTAAAATCAAGTTTGATTGTGACCCACTATCAAATAATGCATAAATCTTTGTATGATTTGAAATTACCCTTACATGAAACAACTCTATTCTTGATTCTTCATTTAGAGTGTTGTTTTGATTGTGTGAGGAACTAGTGCTTGCAACAACTTCTTTTCCTTTTGTGCTCATGGCTGAAATCTTGGTCTCATCACTAGAATCTGATCTGTTAGTCCTTACAATCTCCTAGGCTGAAAAGGAAATCTACTCAGTAGCTAGCTCTACTGAGCATGAGAGGGATCTCTCTAAGTCTCTTATCAGTGATATGACTTTAAAGAAAATTAATTTTAGGCTAGATATGTGTATTTGTTTGTTTGTGAATATTTGGTTTTTAGGATTTGCTGAACTTAGGGTTTGGACCACAAATAGGTCTCGGTTGTAGGAGTGCAGGAGCTAATATGAGAAGAAGCTAGATATCAGAAGCCATGGTGTATTTTTAGTATTGTTAGTGTTGTATAGAGGGTATAGCGTGGAAGAAACTAATGAGCATAAATAAACATGATTTCATTAGCTTAGGAAGACATACACATAACTATGAAAACCAGATAACAGAGCTTGAAAAACAAGAATTTTGTCTATTTTATTGTAAGGCATTCATAGAAAGAAGAGATATAATTTAGATAAATATTTTTAGACCATTAGAAAACAAAAAGAATGAAGTACAAGCACCATGAACTCATTGGGCTAGAGTTCCCTGAAAATAGTTGCACCCTATCTATGTATTAGCTGGAAAGATGATTACATGCAACCTTCCTTCACAAAAAGTTCAATCCTCTTCTCCCGAGGAGAAATGATACATATAGACACTCCTAGACCACTTTCCCACCTTTAGGAGTTGAATTCCTTGGTTGAGAAACTGACTCCAAGATTCTCTAAACCAACAGGTGAGAGTAAGAAGGTGAAACTCAAACACTTCATGGAGAGTTTGTTTAGGAGTTTGCTTCTTTTATAAGGTCTAATAAACATAAAAAACAATTATGATGTATATTTATTCATGCCAACGTCACCTAGCCTCGAAACTAGTGCCATGACATAGAGAATCTTGAATTTTACTAAGTCAAATTAGAAACTAGAAATTTTACATAGTGAAATTTACAATTTGAAACACAGAAAAGTGCAGAAGCACATAGCTGACTTTAAGCTAAGTTCTAGGTGCCTTCCAGGCGTGAAAATGCAAATCTGAGAGAACGGGAAACTAGCCCTTCAAGTCTAGTTTCTAGAATAGTTTGAATTTCTTAATTTTCAACATGGGAAGACCTTAAAAAAATCCATTCTCCCAAGGTCACTCCAAAAGCGCAACCTCTGTCAAAAAATGGTCCAAAATGCTAGTTTTTCGCTACTTTTTTGCCTTTTTCTACAAAACTAAGCCACCTCTGCAAAATATGAGCAAATGGATTTTTATAGGATGGCAAGAGCTTTCCAAAAATGTAGACCTTTCCTAAAATGGAAGCTTGAGGAAAAAGCACAGCGCTTCTGGAGTAGCTGAATTTCTGAACTTAAACCAAAATTTCTCAAAAAAAACAAAATGCTCAGAATTAGCTCAAAATTGGAGGGAAGGTGTAAAAATATGTTTATTATAGCTTCATTGATGCTTCAGCAAGCATCTCTAAGTTCCCCTCATCCTTTGGGTCTTTTTGGCCTCCTTGAGCTTATTTTCAAGTTGTTTTACTTTGATAGTGGCGATCGTGTTTTGAGCTTGATAGTGATGTGCCATGTGTCTGAGGAACTGATTGCCCCTGTTTGCCTTCTCAAGGAGATTCTCCAAGTGTTCATTTACCCTATTTGGCCAATATTCCTTATCTTAATGAACCTCAAGGGCAATCTTATCCTCTAGGTCAAGGTCTTCATTCAACAGAATGTGCTCTTGCTCTTCTTGCAATGCCTTCTTTAGGCCCCTTGTTCTTGGCCTTTTCATCTTTCCTTTCCCTTTTTATCCTTTAGGCTCACTTGATTCTATGATCTCTTTACCCTTGCCAACCTGCTGCAATAACTTGGCTTATTCTTTTTTCATGATCAATTCCTTTGCTTTGAGCTAACTATTCTCTTGTTCAAGGAATGAAATGACATATTTTGCTCTTTCCATATTGATGGCAATCTCCTTGATTTGATAGTCTTTATCCCTGATTGTCTGACACATGTGTGAGGTCTGATCTTCAGTCTTTGGATCAACTAGTTCAAACTCATGCTCAATTGTGCCTTTCTTTTTTGATGTCGGCTCCTGCTTTGTTGATGAAGGCTTGGCCCCTTTCTCTCTATGAGAAGCAAACACAAGCCTCTGTCCCTTCTTATACACTTTAGTCACCTCAGGTTTGGGTAGTAGAGTCTTCTCCACTATTTTTCTAGAGGACCCCACCTCCATTTGAATGAAAAATAAAGTGTGAGGTATGAATGGAAATGAAGTGATGTGAAGATGGATTTTGACAAAATCATAGAGGAGGTTTGAAAAAGGTGGATATGAACTTTGGAAGCTGATGAAAATGACTGAAGAAATAGTGGAAGAGTGATCTGCTTGCAAGGAGGAAAAATAGGGTTTGTAATAAAAAAAATGCCAAAAACCTATAGGAATGAGCTAGGGTTTACATTTTGAGTGTTAAAACTTTGTTTTGAGGTGGGTTTATTGATTAAAATGGTTTATTAAACATGTATGCAGGTGTAGGATATAATTTTACATGTTTTAGAAACCAAAAATAAATATGGCCATTTTCACCCTATCATTTCCCATGCAAATTTCACTACAAACCCTAATTTGAAGAATCATTGACATGAGATGAATTTGGAAAAGCAAATGAGGGATAATGATGGTGTACTTACTTGTCCCTTGGCTTAGAAGTCAATAAAATCAAGCTTGCAAGTCAAAAAATGAGATTTGGTAGAGTTTTGAACGATTTCTGGGCACTTTGTTGTGCACGCAACGCTTTGTTCCTGAGCACAGTGCAGTTCTTCTAAGTGCAGCGCTTTGTTCCTTACTTCAGTGCCCATCTTCCAAACAAATTTTGCAGGTCTTAAACTGCTCCAAATTGAGAGCCTGATATCTCGTTGGAAAGCTCCTGAAGTCTACTATAAGATGGACTCCTCAAGCATGTAATTTGGGCACTCCATTAGGGAGAAAATTTGATTTTCCCAAGGTCACTCCAAAAATTCAGGGTTTCTCTGACAAAAGCGCAGCACCAACTTGCATAGCACTTTTAGATGTCTTCCACTATTCTAAATCACAAGATGAAGGTACCAGTGGAAATATTAGGATGTTTGTTACATAATAGAGTCCTTAAGCACTGCTAACACCTGTTCCAAACCCCCTGAAAAACTATCTTGAATTCAAGTTGTCCAGAAGTGCAGCAACTCTCCCGTAGCAAGTGTATTTTGGGCATTTATTTCAAACCATAGCACCTGTGCATAAAATGAAGGAGGTTTTTGTTCCTTGGACTATATTGGACACAAAACTCTTTCACTTTTGTAAAAATTTTCTCCATTTGGTCGGAAACATATTTTCAATCAAACATGTCCCTATGAGAAATGATGAGGTGAGGTAGTGTACTGCAACATTGCCTTATTGGAAATAATACATTACCTTTACCTTTATTTTGCTTTCCCTAAGCTCCTAACTCCCTTTACCCACTTAATCACATGATGGACATGTTTTTGGCAACATATGGTATCATGATGACACATGGAGTGAAACCCTATACCATGATCTAAAATGAGGAATTTAACCATTTCATGACCCAAGACACTTAAATGAAGATATGATACCTCGAAGAAGACAATGAACATGATGAGTGATGAAGACCATGAGTAAGTGAAGGGAGAAGAAATGACCTAGACACAACAGCCAGTGACAACATTTTTATTTGAAGACTCACTAAAATGACAAAAATTTGACTTGACACCCTAACAACACCTTGTAAGAGCATATTTGATCACTGGTGACAGGCTGAAATAACTGACACTAACATAATCCAAGGTCATGTTGTGTGGTAGAGTTCATCTTTTGTTTTCCCTTATTTTTTTGTTTCTTTGGCCTTAGTTCGGGATGTAATTTCCAACAATGGGCTTCATCATGCCCAGCTTTGGAACAATTTTGTCATATGGTTTTCTCCCCTTCTTTCTTCACACTTGCATTCTTCTTTCCCTTCCATTCCCCCCCTTCTCTTTCTCCTTACCCTTGAAAGGCTTCTTCTTACTACCCTCTTCCTGAATGTTCTTTCCCCTTGCTTCAAGGTACGTGGCTTGCACACATACCTCATCCAAATTCCTTGGATTGAACATAAGGATAGTATGTTTCAAATAGGAATGTAAACCCCCAATATATTTCAATAGTGTATCTTGGGAATTAAATTTACTCCTAACAACAAAGCCCTCTTTCTAAATTCCTGGGTATAGTCTTGGAATATTTGGCCTTTGATTTGCCTAAAATTCTAGCAACTCATAATGGCTTTTTGTATATAGGCTATAAGGTAAAACTGTGTTTTAATTGTAGAAACAAATTCAACCCAAGAAATGGATATCTTACCATGAATTCAAATTCAACCCAAGAAATGGATATCTTACCATGAATTCGCATTTCCTCTTGAGTCTTTTATTACCACCAGACTAATGATTCTCCTTCTAGCCTCAATGAAGCCAACTAGATCTTTATGTCATCTTCTTGAAGATTATGAATTCTACAGTATACCTCCAATTGTCGAATCCAATTGTATAACTTTTCTGCATTCGCTTCACCATTGAACATGGGAAGTTCAAACTTAATGTCCAATTTGAGTAAGGGAGTTTTTCCTTTTGGGGTTTGGAAATGAGTATGGACAATTTTGGTGGTGGAAGTGGAAGATGTTTTTGTTTGAGATGTTGATGATGATGAAGATGATGAATAAGATGAAGATGGTGGAGATGGAGGAGGCTTTCCTCCATTACCCTTTGAATCCTTCTTATCATATTTTTTGTCTCCTGAGCTTCCTTCTCCATGTGGAAGCTTAGAACTCTCTCCATCCATTCTAGTGTTCCTCTATTCATAGAGGACTCTAACCATATTAGTTAAGTCATAGAAATCTTTCTTGAATGCTTCTTCTTTTGAAAGACCTTCAGTCTCTCTTGCTCCTGACATGATGGTTATGGATTCAAGCTCAGTTTCTGGTACTGCTTGTACCTCTTCAATCTCAATTGAAGGCAAAAATTGAGGTGTTTCAAGCGTAGTTGGAATTGGAACTTTGGGTGGCGGAGATTGTGGCCTTGTGGCTCTCCTTCTTCTAGGCATTACCTCAGGAGTTGCAACCAACAGTTTCCCTTCTCCTTTCTACAACTTTAACCTTGTAAGCATCACAATTTTGCAACAATTAAAACCCTACTTGTACAAAACTCTTGCAATCAAGCAAATTAACCTTTACTCTGATACCAACTTGATCTGTTATTGAATGTTATTTTTGCTATGATAATTTCAATTATAGATTTATAAACAAATGCTTGTCCATTGCTTCCCATGCATGGTTTTCTTATGGTGTATGTGATTGTAAACAGGTAATTTTTTATCAAGTTTTAAGTGAAATACATGAACAAAATAGCATAAAAAATAAGTGTTGAACAACAACAATTCATAGTACAACAAACCATCAACAAGAGCACTTAACACAGTGTTTTGATGAAGGAGTTCACCCCTCCTGAGCTACATCTCCTTGGTCCAGCTTCCATGGCTTGGGCCTCTATATTAGCTCAATATGGAAAAATTTATTGTTTACAAAGCTCTACTGCTCCTGAAACCTGTTCCAATGTGTCCAGAATGTTGAAATTAGCTAGGAACACCTTTTCCTAAGCTCAATTTGGTCAAAATTTGCTCGAGTTATGAGTCAAACTGTCTTTCTCTAGAAAGCTCCTATAAAATTGGAGGAACTCTAGTTAAGTTTGATAAACTTGGAGAAAAGGTCGAAATTGGTGGGTTCCACTAAAAGCACCGCCGAATTAAGCTCAAGTTTACTTAAATAAAACTTAGGTTAATTAATAGTTAAATGTGCTTAATTAGCACTAATCGAGTTTTAACGGATTTTACCACTAACTGTTTGAGCTAACGGTCTTTGGATGGACACATGTCTCGCATTAAATGTCGTGTTGTCTACCAGGTTAACTAATCACCACCTAGCCGTAACCACTGGAGTTCATTATGCTCACATGAATGACAGTAACCGTTGCAGTCATGGTTTGTGTTGGAACTGTTGGATATAACGTTAACCATGAATGTTGTGGGTTTGATGTGTTCACATGAAATAGCTTGAGGTTGCAGTTATATGGTGTTGTCCTTTGGTTTAACGTTAACCATTTGATATAACTATTGGCATGTTCACATGGGGAGGGTTGGCCCATGGGCTAGCCCTCCTAACCGCTAACCCCATACATATTAAACGTTAAATATATGTGGCAAGATTTATCGGTTAAGAACCAATGTGTAGAGAAGACGGTAGAGAGTCTTGGTCGCGGAGGGGAGGTCGTGGGGTGGAATCCCTGTGCCTCCATAAAATTTTTGGTAAAACCCCAACTGGTCCTTTGGGGAGGGACATGTGACGGCCTCCGGGCTTGCCACTTGTCCCCTCCTCATTGGACATTCTTTAACCAATACAAATGTGCCACGTCACCAACCTGTGAACCCAATAAAAATCTGACACTTGGCAAACCATGATTGGATGTTGACTGTTCGTTGACCTTGCCTAGTCACTTGCAACATCAATAGTATGAACTGTTAACTGTGCAGTGACTGGGCATTTTTTTTAAAAGTTTGCATGTTTAGAAAAGTGAACAGAACTCAATGAATTCCTCATACGAACTCATTTTTCAGTGAAACGAGTTGTGTTAGGATCATTTTGCCGAGATGGACACGTCGTTCAAGTTTCAAGCCATTCTGAGAACTTTGATTTTTGAGCTAACTATTGAGTGCTTGATCATGGTATAACAGTGGAATGTTGGTCTTGTGTGGGTGAGGTCACAGGTTCGACTCCGCCAACCTCCAATAAAATTTTGTCACTGCGCGCCAATGATAGGCCTTTGGGGAGGGACATGTGGCGGCCTCTGGGCTTGCCACATGTCTCCTTCTCATTGGTCCTCATCTGTCTAATGAAATCACACCAACTCACCAAAATGTCGACCAACTGAAATATGCCACTTGGCATGACCTCATTGGTTGTTGAAAAAATGTTTGACTTGCACAATCACCTGCCACATCAGTAGTATAGACTATTGACTGTGCAGCGACTGTACCTTTTTTTCAAAATTCCTCTGTTTGGCAAAGTGGGTAGAATGCGATATCTTTCTCATACGAGCTTCGTTTTAAGTGAAACAAGTTGTTTTGGGATCGTATCACCGAGACGGATGCCATCGTTTATGCTTTGAGAAATTCTGAGGACTTTTATTTTTGAGCTAAATGTTGATCACCTGATCATTTCTCCCCATTAGAAGCCTTTTGGACCCGAAAATATACTATCAATTGTTCAGAAGGTGAGGGTACAACTCCCTCCCCTTATCAATCTACATCCATTTGGCCTTAGAAGGATTTTGTCCCTTGAGTCCCACTCAAAGGTATTCAACATTCCCTCTCTTTGAAGTTTTGGTTCTTCCGTCAAGCATGAGATCTTGCTATAGTTCATAAGATATTCTGGCGAGAAATAATCTATTGATGGTCGCTGAAAATGATCTCCTTGATCATCAATCAAAGGAGGCTAAAAAAATCTCAAATTCTCAACATTAACAACATAGTATATTTGCATGTAAGGAGGCACATCTAGCTTAAATGCATTGTTACCAATCTTTTCCAGATTTTTAAAAGGACCATAACAGATTGGCTTCAGCTTTTTACCTTCCCCTTGAAGTCTCCTTTTGCTAATATATAATCAAACTTCATCTACAACTTAAAATTTATGATTGACATAGTGTTTGTCATGCCTTTCCTTGTCGCTACTTTGACTCTTTTAAAGTTGTTCTTGCACTGTGTGATGTATCAACTGAATTTGCTCAATGAACTTCCTTACCTTATCGATGTCACTATGACCATCAATAGTGACATATTTCTCAAGTAGGAAGTCCAATGGCGATCTTGGAATGTACCCAAAACATGCCTTAAATGGCGATGTGTTTGTGGAAGTATGCTTTACCCTGTTGTATGCATGTTGTATGTAATGCAACTATTCATCCCACAAGTTGGGATGTTTGCTACAATATCCTCTAAGAAGATGAATGATTGTCCTGTTGACCACCTCAGTTTTTCCATTTGTTTTCGGATGAAAGGTTGTACTCTTCTTCAACTTAGTGTCCATCATGTCCCACAAATTTGACCAAAAATTCCCAACAAATCGAGAATCTTGATCACTTATAATGGAAGTGGGAAGACCAAAATGAACCCAAATATTTTGAAAGAAAAGATGAGTTGTTTGTTCAGCTGTAATTTTCTTTTTACATGGTGTTAAAATACACATCTTGTTGAATCTGTCTACAACTACATACAAGTAATCATGACCTTTCCTTAACAATGGAAGACCTCCTACAAAATCCTTTAAGATACTCTCCCATGGACGCGAAGGTACCAGAAGTGGAGTATAAAATCCTAGTTTCCTATTGCTAGGCTTACTTATTGCACACAAAGAACATCCTCTAATGAAACGAGATACATTATCAAACATGCGCGACCAATAACAATACCTTTGGAGATTTGCTACTATCTTACCTACACCAAAATGTCCAGTAATTAATGAAGTGAGCACCTCCCTTATGATATTGTTTCTTTCTCCCTGTGGAATACATAACTTGCCCAAGTGATACAATGAACTGTATGTACTTGGTAATCTAACTCTTCAATTTGGTTTCCTTGCCTCAAGCTTGCATACACATCTTGAAAGTCATTATCATATGCATATTGCTCAATGTAATTTTAATGTAAAACAGAATTGTGCTTGAGTATAATAGATGAATTTACAATAGGCCTAGAAACCATATCAACTACCGTATTGTAGATTCCCTTTTGTATTTGATAACCAAATGAAATTGTCATAGAAAACCCATCCATCTGAAGTGTCGTGATTGCTACAACTTTGACTGTGACTGTAAGTACTGCCATTGTTGATGGTCGGTATGGATAATGGTCTCCTTCCCCATCAAGTAGTGTTTCCATTTTTTAACACTTTGTACTAATGCATAAAGTTCTTTGTCATAAGTGGGATAGTTAGTCACAACACCATTAAAAATTTCAAAATGAAATGAAATGGGCTTACCATGCAGCATGAGAACTGATCCCATGGCATAATCACTAGCATCCATTTGAATCTCAAATGGATGTCTAAGATCCAGAAGAGCCAATACCGGTGTTGAACCGATATTTTATTTTAAAGCGTCAAATGATTTCTATTGTACATCTCCACAATGGAAGAGTTTCTTGACACTAGTCAATGCATGTAGTGTAGCTACAATGGAAGAAAAATTAGCAATAAATTTCCTCTAATATTGTGCTGCCCCTAGAAAGCTTCTTACCTCTATAACTGTATTGGGCTTGGGCCAATTCACAATGACCTCAACTTTAGAGGGGTCTATCTTTAGTTCACCTCCTCCAACAATGTGTTCCAAATACACTAAAGAAGTCTTTCCAAATTCACACTTTGACATCTTTAAACATAATTGTTCTTTTCTCAAGACATCAAGTACTTTGTTCACATGCATGACATGTTAATCTCTAGATTTGTTGAATATGAGAATATCATCTAAGTAAACAATGACAAAATCATCTAGAAATGATCTCATCATTCATAACTCTCATGAAAGTAGCTGGAGCATTTGTAAGATCGAAAGGCATAACAAGCCATTAAAACAATCCTTGTTTAGTTTTAAATGTGGTTTTCCAAATTTCCTCTTCAGCTATTCTAACTTGATGATAACCACTTCGTAAGTCTAACTTAGTGAAATACTTTGGATACCTCAATTGATCAAGCAAATCATCAATTCTTTGGAGTGGATAACAATTCTTTACCGTTATCTTATTCAGCGCACGGAAATCCACACACATGCGCCAAGTCCCATCCTTCTTTGGCACCAAAACAATTGGTGAACCACATGGCGAAGTAGATGGGCGTATGATACCTTTGTTCAATAATTCTTGGATTTTCTTCTTGATTTCCATGATCGACATGTGATACATCCCAATGTTTGGAAGTGGAACATCCTGCTACAGTTGTATCTCATGTTGAATTCCCCTCTTGGGAGGTAACCCCTTTGGTTCATGAAACATCTCACCATGATTGCTTACCACATCAAACAAATCAGATTTTAACTTATCATCACAACCTTCAAAAGATTCATACTCTATATCATTCTTTTTCTTGATCATGAGAAGCACAAAATTTTTACTTGCATTTACTAGTCTCTTCATCTACTCTGCATTAACAAAAGAAATATTTAGCTTTTTGTGATGGTCTCTCACAATATACTCCACTCCATCCTTGAGAAATTGATATTTGTTCTCATGGCGATAAAATACCGCTTCCCTATCATACAAATATGGGCTTCCCAAAATAATTCCTGAGATGTCAAGTGGAACTACATCTAACTTAACCTCATCATTGAATTTTTCAGTAATGGCAAACTTGAATAAGCATTTCCTTGTAACCTATAAATTTTCATTATTGACTATCCAACCCAAAGGGTATGGCTTGTGATGAGGTATAGTTTCAAGGTTAAGATTTTTGACCAAGTCTTCTAAAATTAAGTTCAATTGTGACCCACTATCAAATAATGCATCAATCATTGTATGATTTGAGATTACCCTTACATGGAACAAATCTATCCTTGATTCTTCATTTGGAGTGTTGTTGTGACTATGTGAGGAACTAATGCTTTCTATAAATTCTTTTACCTTTATGACCATGGCTGAAATCTTGGTCTCATCACCAGAATCAGATCCAAGATCATGTTGTGTGGTTGCGATCATCTTTTGTTTCCCCTTATTGTTTGGTTTCTTAGGCCTTAGTTCAGGATGTAGTTTCCAACAATGGGTTTCATCATGCCTCACTTTGGAACAATGTTTGCATATAGTTTTCTCCCCTTCATTCTTTACACTTGCATTCTTCTTTCCTTTCCATTTTCCACCCTTCTCTTTCTCCTTACCCTTGAATGGCTTATTTTTGCTACCCTCTTCTTGATTGTTCTTTCCTTTTGCTTCAAAGTGTGTGGCTCGCACACATTCCTCATCTAAATTGCTTGGATTGAACATAAGGATAGTGTGTTTTAAGTAGGAATGTAAACCCCCAATATGTTTCAAGAGAGTATATTGGGAATTCAAGTTTACTCCTAACAACAAAGCCCTTTTCCTAAACTCCTAGGTAGAGTCTTGAACTATTTGGCCCTTGAGTTGCCTAAAGTTTTGCTAACTCATAATGGTTGTTTTCATGTAGGCTAAAGGATTAAATTATCTTTTAATTGAAGAAATAAACTCAACCCAAGAAATGGATATCTTACCATGAATTCACATTTCCTCTCGAGTCTTTCCTTCCCACCAAACTAGTGTTTCTCCTTCTAGCCTTAATGAAGCCAACTAGATCTTTATGTCATCTTCTTGAAGGTTCTGAATTCTACAATAAACCTCCAATTGTCGAATCCAGTTGTCTAACTTCTCTACATTTACCTCACCATTGTACATGGGAAGTTCAAACTAATGTCCAATTTGAGTAAGGGAGTTTTTTCTTTTGGGGTTTTTGAATGAGTATAAACAATTTTTGTGGTGGAAGTGAAAGATGATGCTGTTTGTGATTATGAGGATGATGAAGATGATGAAGATGGTGGAGATGGAGGAGGCTTTCCTCCATTGCCCTTTGAATCCTTCTTTTCATCTTTTTTATCTTCTGAGCTTCCCTCTCCATGTGGGGAATTAGAACTCTCTCCAGCCATTCTAGTATTCCTCTCTTCATAGAGGACTCTAACCATGTCAGTTAAGTGATAGAAAGATTTCTTGTATGCTTCCTCTTATGAAAGACCTTCAGTCTCTCTTGCTCCAGGCATGATGGCTTTGGATTCAAGCTCAGCTTCTGGTACTGCTTGTACCTCCTCAATCTCAACTGAAGGTAAAACTTGAGGTGCTTCAAGTGTAGCTAGGATTGAAACTTTGGGTGGAGATTGTGGCCTTATGGTTCTCCTTCTTTTGGGCATTACCTCAAGATTTGCAACCAATAGTTTCCCTTCTCCTCTATGCAACTTTAACCTTATAAGCATCACAAATTTGCAACCATTAAAACCCTACTTGCACAAAACTCAAGCAATCAAGCAAATAACCTTTGCTCTGGGACCAACTTGATCTATTGTTGAATGTTAGTTTTGTTGTGCTAATTTCAACTTCATAATTAAATATAATTGCTCATCATTTGCTTTATGTGCATAGGTTTCCTTTATGGTGTTTGTGAATGTAACAAGTAAATTTGTCAAGTTTTATGTCAAATTCATGAGCAAAATAACATGTAAATAAAATGATGAACAACAAAAAACAAATATACAACAAACCATCAAAATGAACACTTAACATAATGTTTTGATGAAGGAGTTCACCCCTCCTGGGCTACATCTCCTTGGTCCAACTTCCATGGCTTGGGCCTCTATATTAGCTCAAAATGGAAAAAAAAGTGTTGTTTACAATGCTCTACTACTCCTGAAACCTACTTCAATGTGCTCAGAACATCAAAATCATCTAGGAATGACTTTTAATGAGCCCAAATTGGTCAACAATTGCAAAATTTATGGCCTCTTCAGTTTCCACTAGGAAAACTCCACCAAATCTGGAGAAAATTCAGTTAACTTTGCCAAATTTGGGAATCTCGAATTTATCAGACTTCCAAAAATACCGCCAAGCTAACTACGCTATTAATTAAAGATAAGCATTTATTAATTAGCACTTAACCTCCACTTAGCACATTAATCCGCGCGGTTAACACTAATGCTACCAGTTAAAGAGTTGTGGTCACATGCTATCGGTTACTATTAGCGCCCACCTACCAAACCTTCAATGTTTATAATTTCAAATAGAAAATGTGCTCATAGACTATAAAGAGACATGATCGTGGTATGACGGTGGAACGTTGGTCTTGTGCGAGCAAGGTCGTGGGTTCGACTCTGCCGACCTGCCATAAAATTTTGTCATTGGGCGCCGATGACAGGCCTTTGGGGAGGGACATGTGGTGGCCTCCGGCTTGCCACATGTCTCCTTTTTATTGGTCCTCACCTGTCCAATGAAATCACACCAACTCACCAAACTATCGACCAACCAAAATGCGGGACTTGGCGTGACCTCACTGGCCGTTGACCACACCTTTGACTTGCATAGTCACCTACCAGGTCAGGAGTACGGATTGCTGACTGTGTAGTGACTATACTTTTTTTCTTTTCAAAATTCCTCTATTAAAGCGGACAAAACGCGGTATCTTTCTCATACGAGCTCCGTCTTGAGTGAAACGAGTTGTGTTAGGATCATATCACCGAGATGGACACGATCATTCAGGTTTTGAGCAATTCTGAGCACTTTTATTTTTGAGCTAAATATTGATCACCTGATCACCAATACTACAAGTACTAGTCAAAGAATGACCAACCACTCATAACGTATGCTGCAGAGCACACTTCCTTAACAAAAACTATGCAACATCTCATGCTAAACCTGGGTAAGTTGGGACATCATACCCTAATGTAAAAGTCACACACAGTCAAAGAACTGTCATGCCTATAGCGATTGTAAAACTGTTATGTACAACCCCAAACACTGGTTGGGGGATTCTGACCCTACCAATCTGACAATCATAGCCAACACTGCTCACCCAAATAATTCCAAAACTTTTGTGATCCTCACGTAGTCATTTGAAAAAGGGTTAGGGCCACAATGACCCTCCCCCTCTGGCTCAACCTATTATCCTCTACAATTTCCTAGGCTGAGGAGGAGATCGAAAGAGGTAACCTCGAACCACTTTCAGCTCACTAGCTAACCCTACTGAACCAGAGAGGGATCTCTCAAAGGATTTGTCAATGAATAACTGTAAAGAACAAGGTTTTAGGCTAGATATGCAATTTTTTTGAGTATTTGTGAATTTAGGGTTTTAAGTTTGTTGGACTAGGGTTTAGAGCAGGTAATTAAGTCAAGGCTTCAAGTATGCAGTAACAAGTATAAATAAGAGCTAGTTATTAGTGTGTTATGGTGAAATTGGATTGTTTGTCAAGGTAGTGTAGATTTGTGAGCTTAAAATAAACTAATGAGTGTGTGAAAGCATGAATTCATTAGCTTTAGAAGAAAGTAAACACATTTATGAAAGTAAACAAAGCTTAAATTCAAGATTATTGTTTATATAACTGCAAGGAAACTCATAGGAAGAAGATAAAGCATGTAAAGAGAGATGATTTATCCATTAGAAACTAATAGAAAGAGGAAACAAACACCATAGACTCACTGAACTATAGTTCCTGAGAAATAGCTGCATCTACTCCTGTATTAGTTGAAGAGAACATAAACATACAAGCCTGCTCCACAAAAGTCCAACCCTTATCTCTGAATGAGAAATGATACATATAGACTCAAATGAACCACTTCCCCACCTTTAGGAATCTAATGGTGGAACTGATTCCAAGATTCTCTCAACCAATAGGTGAGAGTGAGAAGGTCAAATACAAACACTTCTTGTAGACTTTGTTTTGGATTTTACTTCTTTAATGAGGCCTATTAAACCACAAAAACAACCTATCATATCCATTTATTCATGCTTACATCATGTAACCTTGAACTACTGCAATTACATCATGAGCTTTGACTTTGACCAAGTTAAACTAAGAAACTAGAAAATTACACAGTGATTTTTAAAATAAAAACTCAGAAATTTGTAAAAGCGCAACACCAACTTTGAGCCCACTTTAAGGTGCCTTCCTGAAGTCCAAATTTAGATCTAAGAGATCGGTCAACTAGTATTGCATGTCTAGTTTCTAGAACACCTTGAATTTTTGAAAATTACCCATGGGAAGGCTTTCAAAAAATCACTCTCCCAAGGTGTCTCTAGAAGCACAACGCTTGTCAAAAAGAGTGGCAAAATGATGATTTTGACCCCTTTTTCTCATTTTCTCAAAATTTGATCCCTTTCTGAGAAATCTGATGAAATGGGTTTTGAGAGGAGGTCATCCGCTTTCCAAAAATGTAAGCCACTTGTCATTTGGATCCATGAGGAAAAAGTGCAGCGCCAAGGCACTGTGCTTCTATGACCAGCTCAATTTCTGAATTTGGCACCAAAATTCTCAAAAAACCAAAAATGCTCATAAAACCTTCAAAATTGGTCATGGAGTGCAAAATGAGGTATGTTATGCTCTCATGGATGCTTCAGCAAGCATCTCCAAGTTTTCCTTTTCCTTTTTACTTTTTAGTGTTTTCTTTGAGTATGGCCTTCAACTGCTTAATTCTGACCTTGGCAACCCGATTCCTTGTGTAATAATGGATGACGATCTTCCTTTACAACTTGTTATCCTTGTTAACCTTTTCAAGGAGCTTCTCAAGGTAGAAATTGATATTGTCAAGCCAAAACTCCCTATCTTCACAGATTTCCAAAGTAATTATGTCTTCAATGTCCAAGTCTTCATTCAGTAGGTTTTGTTATTTTTCTTTATTCAATGCCCTTTTGAGTCCCTTGGTCCTTGGCTTCCTTTTTCCAACTTGTTTTTCATGTTCCTCATGTTCACTAGGCTCCAACACTGCTTTACGTTTGCCTCCTTGCTGCAGTACCTTGGATTTCCCTTTCTCCACAATGAGTTGTTTAGCCTTAAGCTTATTGTTCTCTTGTTCAATGAAGGAAATGACAAAATGAGGGAGTTAGGGAAGGGAGAAGATGATAGGGGAATTTTGGGAGATGGATAGGGGTTGTAGAAATCTTAGGAAGTTTGAATGGAGTGAAATGTGAGAGAGAGATGAGTAAGATAATTTAAAAATAGTCATGCTAGGAAATTGTCCAAAATGATAGTTATGGGCTAGGGTTTAGGTAAAGGTGAGGCAATATGATGATTAATAGGTTATTTAGTGAATCAAAGGGTGCTTTAAACATGTACAGAGGTGTGAGGTGGAAGATTTACATGTTTTCAATATCAAAACTAACCAAACCATCAGTTACACTAATTCTTGCAGCATGAAAATTTCACCTAAACCCTAGATGAAGAGAACTTGCATCTGAATTCATCTTGCCAAAGGAAAAAGGTAAGCAAAAGATTTATACTTACTCGTGGATAAGATTAGGATAGCAAGAAATTATATTGCAAGCTTAAAAATCAAAATTTTTGTGAATTTCGATGAGTTTCAGGTTGCTCTGGCACAAGCGCAGTGTAGTCTCTCGAAGCGCAGTGCAGTGTCTAGAAGTGCATCGCCGACCTCAGAAGTGTAGTGCAGTTCACAGAAGCGCGATGCCATCTTCCAGCCAGCTTTTGGAGGCCTTAAACTACTCCAAATTGTGAACTTGATAGCTCGTTGGAAAGATCTTGAAGTCTGCTATAAGATGGACTCATCAATAATGTAATTTGGACACTTCAACAAGGAGAAAATTTTATTTTCCCAAGGTCACTCCAAAAACCCAGGGTGTCTCTCACAAAAGCGCAGCGCCAAATTGCAAAGCACTTTTGGATGCTTTACACTAATCCAAATCACTATCTGAAGGTACCGTTGGAAATATTAGGATGTCTACTACACAATAGAGTCCTTAAGAACTGCCAACACATGCTCCAAATACCTAAAAATATGTCTTGAAGTCAAATTGTCCAGAAGTGTAACAACTCTCCTGTTGCAAGTGTATTATGGGCATTTATCTTAAATCATAATACCTGCGCATAAAATGAAGGAGGTTTTTGTTCCTTGGCCTATAATTGACAAAAACATATTTCAATTTTGTAAAATTATTCTCCATTTGGTCAGAAACATATTTTTAAGAAAAAATGGCTCTATGAGAAATGATGAGACGAGGTAGTGTATTGCAGCATTGCCTTATTTGAAATAAAACATTACCTTTACCTTTATTTTTATTTCCATAAGCTGCTAACTCCCTTTACCCATTGAATTACATAATGGACATGTTTTTGTTTTGACATATGGTATCATGATGACACATGGAGTGAAACCCTAGACCATGACCTAAAATGAGGAATTTAACCATTTCATGACCCAAGACATTTAAATGAAGATATTATACGTCAAAGAAGACATTGAACATGATGGGTGATGAATACCATGAGTAAGTGAAGGGAGCAACAATGACCTAGACACAACATCTAGTGACCAAATTTTTATTTGAAGACTCACTGAAATGACAAAAATTTGACTTGACACCCTAAAAACACCTTGTAAGAGAATATTTGATCACTGGTGATAGGTTGAACTGACTAACACTAAAACATCCCAAACACACATGTCCACATCCCCTCCTGGTAGTGGATAAGGAAGAACCTCCCCGTGCAGCATCAAACTTGTCATGAAGTAGATATTGGTTTGCACCAATATTAGGAAGTTCGTATGTCGTATGATTATCATCTGACAGTCTGAATCCAAGCAAGGCACCAAAAACCGTAGGAACCTGTCCCGCGACCTCATCAAAGTGTTTTGAAGAAACTTCAGTAACCCCTATTGTGCTAACTTCTGGCTCGCTGCAGGATCCTGGGCCACAACAGTCTATGGAGTCTCCCAGTCTCTCTCCCACCAAATCACCCTGTCACCCATGATGCCACATGTCAAAAAATTGGACCCCTCAGGTCCTCAAAAAAGAAAAAAAGGGGAAATCAATCATTTTCCCAACTGCACGTCTGTTTCCTAAATAGACGCATTGTGCGCACTTGTATCTTGAATAGGCACATGCATGCGACACAAAATTGGGAGAAATGCACGACGAACCCTAAAAGGATTTGTCGCATAAATCTCAGGTACTCAGGCTAACCACAATGACAAGAAAAGCTCCAAGAATTCTCTTTGACCTTCACAACTCAACAATGCAAATGAGTGATATTTGGGCCCCTTTTTCCTATCTATTTCCCTCTTTGCTATCTCTTGGGATACATTACATAAGTTTGGGATCTCCGTTGACAAAAGTGGAAGAGACGCAAAGATCAATCCCACGACATCTTCATCATGGAACCCTTTGTTCTGGTAAATGCAAAAAGTCATTTTTTGGCCTATCACACATGTCAGGTACTTCTTCAGCTCTCTAAGTCCATAATATCCATTTATATGTATGTCTTGAATAATGCTTTCACTTCAGTTTTTGGTTGTATCCATTTTAGGAACATCACACATGATAGATGTTAATCAATAACCTGACAAGAAAATAATCAAAGCAGGTATCATTGTCCACTCAACATGATAAGCTTCCTCTTAAAGCTTTGCATATCCTGTCATCATTTCTCCACAATGCACCATAAGATCCATCATCTCAACCATTTTTATCACCATATCACCCGGTAAACATTCGCGCTGGTCGATAGAACCCCCCCTTCATGGATCCCTTCATCGTTGTGGGCCCCTCTTCACTAAAAGGAGCCATGACCACTCACTCCAGCCCAGGAACCATATCACATGTATATCTAGAAGTTTAGCCTCATTATTCCACATTCACTGCACATACCCCTAGTTATCGGGCCCTCTCACAACACTAAATGGATGCACCTCCATGTCGTACATTTGACCTATCATTCATCCATATCGCATAGCCCATTTGTATCACGTCACCCGCCTCACCCACCTGAACAAAGACAAACCAATGTGGCCCCCACCCCCCCACCACCCCCCTCAGATAGATACACCACACCTTTACACATGATACTTTCATCATGGGGCACTCGTCATTGTGGCTGTACATCCGAACCACCCCCTATTTTTTTGGCAAGTGTACAAGATTTTTTCAACAAAAAAAAAAATCTCCCATCCACATTTGATTTTTACAATTCATAACCTCCGCCTGCCTGTAGTCTCTAATCACCTTTGGTCACAAATCACCAAAAAATCATCCCCCATTTCACACATCCGTTAAACAACACTTACACCCATCCTGGAAATCCTATTGACTCCAGGATCATCATAAAGCATGTTTTGATCGCCGCCATTTCCATATCAAGCTCTGACCTCAGTATAACTATCTGTATCCTCCGATATCAATATATCTCACTATCATACCTCTCTGACCCAAGTTATTACAATATGTTCATATCTCACATTGATTTCCCAACTCATCATGTCGGGTGGTTGACACCCCTTCCATGTCGACTTCAAAAAATGTATTATAGGAAAGAGGTAGTACCTTGGATACTCCCTCCCTCAATAGTGATATCCTTGGGTGGCACATTGGGAACCATTATTGCCCAATGATGTCAGCGATCCCCTTGACATCTGACATCAACTCAAGTATTCATGTTAAGGTGATGTCATACTTAGTTATTGTTGTAGTTCCGTCATTTAGTCGAAAGACCCCCGCATCAATAAGCACCTCATTCAACAATGCTTACATTATGATACGGGGGAGGTATCCACAACCAAAGACCTATGCATACTGCAACACCCATCAAAAGTGCTTCACCTGAGTTACGCATAGGAGAACCATACTTTCCCCATTTGACCAGAAAGTGCCCTTGAGGGTGTCAACAATTATCATCGTCATCCATCAGCACGTCAATAACCACCATGTTGACTGGACACAAATTAGTCTTTGTTCGATTATAATAAGTTCTGAATAGCTATTGTAACGAGCATGGGTCATGCCTGCCTCATATAGACACATCATTTTTTGTAGGTTTTCACAAGAGCATGGGTATCATTGATACTCAGTCAAGGGGTTTTTCTCTACTCATCTCCACAAGCTATCCTCTCTCTCAAGAATTTGATCAAACTCTCCAAAATAAATGAAAATGTGATGCATTTCGGCTATACATTTTCTCCTAACCTCATACATCAGGGGGCAACTGTTAACACCGAAAAATCATACACCTGCTAGTACAATCCAGAAGACATTAAAAGTGCCCAACAGAATGCACAGGTGGAAATTTTTCCAACCAAATACATTATGAAGTTTACAAAAATCAAAGTTCTTCTAAGGTCTAAAGTTTATAAAGGAAAATCAATTAAGGTCGCACTTATATTTCTTTGATAAACGCGCCCACGCGACATAACCTCCAAAAGCCGCGTGGTAGCAAAAGAGGACGACCCAGCGATCCGAGACCACTTTGCACACTTGGGGCCGACTCTCTGACATGAGATCAGTCCAATACAACCAAATTTGAGTTGCCTTGGATATATGCAACCCTCAATGGAATCCTCTTGTCCTACTCATGTGTCTTTATTATACATGTTCCAAGAGAGGGAATAAGGATTTAAAAAACTCTATATAAACAAGACATGGGAGAACCAAAGCATGAGACGTTGTTATGCTAGCCAAATTGTTGTTTGAGAAAACCACCATTGCATTGTTGAAGCCAAGGAAGTGAAGAGCACTAACATGTTGTCCAGTTTCTTGCAAGAAACCCAACATCTTAGTGAGAGAAGAGAAATCCACCCTTAGAGAGTCTTCACACTTATTTGAGAGAGAGGAGAAACTTGCAAAGAGATTGGGGAAAGGAACCCCCTTGCTGAGGATTTTTGAGCTCCATAGCTTAAAGAATTCTCTTCAAGTGTTTGAGATTCTAATTGTATTCAACCTCTACCATCAACAATCAATAAAGAGAGATTTTTCCATGTATTATTGATGTGTTTGCTCCATTTGAGCATTGTTTTGTTTATGTACCTCTTTGTTTAGTTCATGTTCATGTATGCATTGTTTCCACTACTTACAATGTTCTATTTATTTAAGTCTAGCCACTAACAACATCAATTTTGACTGTGATCCTTTGCAGGGAACAATCTACTGCTAAGGGGGTGTCTTTTGGTACACTTGTGCTCCAAAAGCACTACAACCATTGGGTTGGATAAAATGTTCCCCAAAGTGTTCAATGTCAAATAATTTCATCGACCTTGAGAACAATTAGCTTAGGTGGGAAATTGCTCACTAGCAACCAATTCCCTTAGATTAGTATGCTTAAAGATAAGTGTTCTATATCTATATTGAATTCTTGTTATCATTCTCGTAATGAATCATTCTACTTATGACTGTACTAGAAATAGAATTCTTGATTGCATGATGTGCATTCTTAGTTCTTAATGTAGTTTTAGCTATAAGCACCTCTTCTATGTTTGAATTTCCTTAGTGAAACTTTGTTTTCTATCACCAAGACATAATTTCAAGAACAATTCTTAAGTTAAAGAGAAGGTTGGGGAATTGGATGTCCAGAATGAGAGGGACATTCCCATCCATTGATCTCTCTCCAATATAACAATTCTCGACTTTAGTTATCTTTGGAGGTCACGTGAGATAAGAGATGAAAAAATGGGGACACCATCATACTTTTGATGGGGTCATTAACTTTACCTCTTAGTAGTTTGATGCAACAAAATAACCTATGCTTCTAAATACGTATATTACTTTGTGGGAGGTGTTGTTCAAGGCAGGTTGAGTGCATACTTTGGAGGTAACATTGCCCTATCCAAGGTCATTTCTTCATCATAGAAGCATCTTTCAAGCAAAAATTTCTTGGTATGCTTATGTTTCATTCTTGGGTTATTGGTTTATAGTTTTATTCTTGTACACATTGCCAACTCTAGCATAGTATTTTCTTTAGGCTTTATAAATGGGGTCATTACTCACTATGCTTCTCTATGCCCTCCTAGAGATATTCTTTATTTTCTTTGGATAGGTTTCTTTGTGCATTTAATTATGCATGCCTGCCTTTCAACTATTATAATTTGTCCTCTCTTTTGTCTCACTTAATAACCTACCCTCTCATATTGCTTTGTTTAAGTGAGTGCAACAAATTTGGTTGGTTTCTCCATATTACAAGCTCTGCTATCCAACTGAACTTATGTAACTCTTCTTAATGTCCTTTTGGTAAACATAATTTTACTTCACTTGTGGTGGTTGGTAATATCCTTTCACATTTTTTTTGGTCTTGTTGGTTTTTGTTCCTCTAATCTACCAAACTTTTAGGGTAGGGGTGGAGGCATTGAATTATATGAAATTACTCATTTCTAAAATTCCTCATTGCTCCATGTTTACAATGCAAACTCATAACCCCAACTTATTCAAACATTCAAATGACAAGTTTATTAATTTGGACTCCTTAGATGTCTTCTCAATTGATTCATAAATGAACTATCTCAAATGGTTGCCTCTCCTACTTTTCTTTGAAATTGAACAAGTGCAAGGTGTCTTGAATTTAAGAATATGGAACCTAAGTCACCCTTCTTCATATCAAATTAAATGACTTAGATTCAATCGAACCTCTCTTCAGTAAAGTTTTTGTGCAACTATTCAAATCCTTTAAAAGAATAACTCAAAGCTTTTAGAAGAATAACTCTTACATCTCCATTACACTCACTTGGGCTTGCACTTTCAAATTTAACTATATTCATTTATAAATTATGATTAATTAAATAACCCATCTCCAAAAATATTAAAATGTCATAATAAATAATATTATCTATATTATTTTAGGATATTGATGTTCTCTTTCAACTAATTGATTTCTCTCTTTCAACTAATTAATGAAATCAAACAATTAGTTTGAATTTTATATTATAAATTTCAAGACCTTAGTCACACTATGCTTTCTATCACAGAAAACTTGTGTTTTTGTAACAATTAGTAAGAACATGTTAATAAGGAGGTTGGGTTACATTATAAATTTCAAGACCTTAGTCACACTATGCTTTCTATCACAGAAAACTTGTGTTCTTACAACTTGTGTTTTTGTAACAATTAGTAAGAACATGTTAATAAGGAGGTTGGGGAGTAACCATAAGTAAAAACATGTTAATTAGTTTTAGAGAGACACTCCGTATCTCTCTTCGCTGTTAAAGCCTTGTTATCATTTTTGTCATTAATGATCATGGAGGTATACTTTGGAAAATTTTCAATTATTATAGCAAACTTTCTGTTACGGCTCCAAATGAAGTTATGTAAAATGGTAAGAGTTTTCCACTATACAAATTTTAATTAAGATTTTCAATAAATTAGTTTTTGTTCATTTGGAAAAACTAGGTCAAATTTGTCACTTTGAGAACAACAAAACCTTCTACTACCATTCACTCCTTTGTTTTGTGGTCTGCATTAATTATATGGAGGAGTTTCATACTTTGGAACATCACGGTCATGGTTCCAGCAAGGATTTGGGGTTTTGGATTTTGGATTTTGAGGGTGGTGTGGTCGCTTACTATCCAAGCCATCCACCAAAGGTTTTGAAGGTCGGCTTACGGCTTCGGACCCCGAGGCAAACACGATAAGCATAGATGATTATTAAAGGCCAAACCCATATATAAATATATATATAATAGAACTTCTATTATATATATGGAACGGAAGCTTTTGCCCGGTAATAGAATTGAAGAAATTGCATGCATCCTGAAATAGAAGAGAACTGTGGGCGGAGGAGGTCAGCACCAAAAACGAATAGGATATGGGTTTTGTATTTATTTCAAGGAGAGACTTGCAAGGGGCGGAGTTAACATCAAGGGTTTGAAGGAGAGACTGGCTAAGGGGCGGAGTAAACATCAAGAGTTTGAAGGAGAGACTCGCAAGGGGTGAGTAAGCGTCAAGGGTTTTAAGGAGAGACTGGCAAGGGCCAGAGTAAACATCAATAGTTAATCCGAATTCAATTTACAAATCCATCCTGCAGCCGTGTTTAAGAGGGACTCCTTTATATAAATACCTCTCCCTGTTTCATCAGACTCAGAACGATTGATAAGGTCGCCAAAACTGGTCACCGTAAATTAATCTCTGTGATCAACTCAACTCAAGATGTATCAATCACCACAAAATTCTCCTTCTCATGGTTCCAGCAATGGAAGCAGAAACAAAAATAAATACGAAGGGAAGAAACAATCGTCCTACAGAAGCGCAAGGCAAGATGTGCAATTGGCTTATTCATCTTCTAGTGCGGGCAACGCCAGTGGTTCTATCGATAATGA
This sequence comes from Pinus taeda, assembly GCA_000404065.3. Lineage (NCBI taxonomy): Eukaryota > Viridiplantae > Streptophyta > Pinopsida > Pinales > Pinaceae > Pinus > Pinus taeda. The sequence goes on from APFE030918380.1 coordinate 95,834, forward strand.
CAAAATGGATCTGCAGAGAGCCGCGGCTGTATTTCTTGAATGGCTTCCATCTCTCTCGTCAGATCTCTGCGAGCCTTGTATGCGTCTTTTGCAAGAGCGTGTCAACGGACTCGCTTCAGGTATTCTATTCAGTCATCCCTTTCCTATTCTTCTCTCTTTATAGGTGTTTTACGGTTTTTGAGGGTTTGAGTTTCATGGAAGAAACTGACCTGTGTGGGATTTGAGTTTAGGTGGTTTTGGTGAAGAAAAGGCGGAGTTTTCTGGGCACCAAGCGCAGGTTGGTATCTCGATTGATGGGCGCCTGGCTTCAGAGTTAACTCAGGGAAACAGAGATGAAGATGAAGTGAATAGTGGGAGGGTTCGTTTTCAGAATTCATGGTCGGATATCGCTCAAGAGGCGGAGGAAAAACATGAAGTACTGTCTGATGAAGCTGATCCGTCATCCGCTGCATCTTTAACCGGAGGAAAGAAAAGGGATCTTTCGCGGGATGAGAGGGAATACATTCGATTCACGCAGCTAGGCCGGAAAAAGGACTTTGTATGTATTGAAAGGATTAATGGGAAACCGGTGAATATTCTTGAAGGGCTGGAGTTGCATACTGGAGTCTTCAGCGCTGCAGAGCAGAGGCGGCTGGTTGCTTTCATTTATCAACTCCAAGAGCAGGGGCGGAAAAAACAACTCAGAGGTGTTCTCGTTGTTTTCCCTTTTATACTTCCAATTATGGAAGAACTAATTAGATCAATTTGGTCCTTTCGCATTTGATAACACAGTAGAACCCCTTTGTCTATAAAGTCAAAATTCCTTCGCTCAAGTGCTTCGTGGATCTAGGGTTAGGTCTGGGATTTATAGTCTATGGGATTGAAATGGGGATTCTCAACTCAACAAACTTTCTTTTCATAACTTGTCAACTGCAAGTTGGTACTTTATAGGAAGAGCGTTAAGAAACATCCTTGAGGGGGTTTGCACTGCATAGAATAGATTTACTTCTTCTTAGGTGCCTCTTCCGAGTGAGTAAACTTTCCACCAAAACCACTTAGGACTTGCATTTGATCTCATACCTTAGTAACTCATGCTTTTGGTTTGGGGCAGGCCAAAGCAATGATTGGAACCTTGGAACCACTGAACCAAAGCCTTACTGACTATAAGTTTTTGTATATGATTCATTGCATATCTCGCTACTGAAATTCTAAGTCAGCAAAGGTTATTTTAGTACCCAATTATTTCTCTTTTGATGGTGTTGATGCAAACATGTGTGCTACAAGTAATCTCTTTTAATTGTAAATACCTTGCTCCTGATCTTGTATGTGACAATTATGGCTACTTTGACGATAGAATTGGCTGCAAGACCAGACATACATCAATGTAATTCTTCCCTTAGTTTCACCTTAAGCCAAATTTAATTTCCACTGCATTAAGTAGTTTTATTCCTCTTCTGACGTCTCCAGTCTGTTGCTAGACCCTTTTCCATCTTTCTATTTGAGGAAAACTCTCTTTTTCACGTTTTATTTTGCATAGAAACATAGTCTGAAAATTTCACACTTCTATTGTATAATGTAGTGATACTGTCATCGTCTGTTTTTTCTTTTTGTTTGATGAATTCATTAAATTTATATTTCTCCATAATGGAAATGCAGAACGTACTTATTCAGAGCCTAGGAAGTGGATGCGGGGTAAAGGACGTGTAACCATCCAGTTTGGTTGTTGTTACAATTATGCAGTGGTAAGTGATGTTTTTTTTTCAGTGTGTGTTATTGCCTGCTCATCACAGTTTTTATTAGATTTCTGACTTATAATATTTAACATGTAGGACAAGAATGGTAACCCCCCTGGCATTGTTCGTGATGAGGAGGTTGATCCACTTCCTCCTTTATTCAAAGCTGCCATTCGCAGATTGGTGAGATGGCACGTTTTGCCACCATCATGCATCCCCGATAGTTGCATTGTTAATATTTACGATGAAAGTGACTGCATACCACCTCATATTGATCATCATGATTTTGTTCGGCCTTTTTGTACGGTATCGCTTCTCAGTGAATGCAACATTATCTTTGGTTCAAACTTGAAGATATTGGGACCAGGTGAATTTGTTGGTTCCACTGCAATACCATTACCTGTGGGGTAAGGATATTTACTTTCTGTCCTCAAGGCAAGCGACTATAATCTTGATAGTAATTTTATATTTTTTTTATCGCTGTCACTAAGACTTTTGCTCTAGATGAACTATTGAAGATGAGTATTTCATAAACTGCAGTTGTAATGCAGGTCAGTTCTTATTTTGAACGGAAATGGAGCTGATGTAGCGAAGCATTCTGTTCCAGCTGTCCCATCTAAAAGGTTGGCATCAATCCAGTTACTCTTAGATCATAATTGTTATTATCCTGTCTTGAAGCTTTGTTGGGGTAAACAAGATTTACATGTTTGTTGATTGCCTGGTGGTTTTGTTGATTTTTTATACAGGATATCCATAACTTTTAGGAAGATGGACCAATCAAAATTTCCATATCAGTTTGTACCTGAGCCTGACTTGCAAGATATTCAACCTCTTTCATACATAAAACATAATATATACAATCAATCTCAACACTCAAGTCAACCAAGTGTCAGTGGTGAGATGGTTTTGGGGGAAGGAGAAACATCTGCCTCACCATTCTCAATAAGTGCATCAGATTTCCCTCCCTTATCTGGCTCCCATTCAGGAAATAGGCAACATGGGAAGAGCAGGCCATTAAGGCAATGAAATGTTCAAATAGATTGGAAGGTATGAATTATTGTAATGGTGGATTCTGTTTCTGAAGTTGCCTATGAAGCTTCTTTTGTTTTCCTGTAAACCTGATCTGGTAATGTATTATTTTGTTTAGCTAGGATGCACTTTTGTATTATGAGGTAATAAGGTATAATTGAAGCCACAATGGACTGTTTTAATCATGTGAAAGCGTTTACATTAGATAAATTGGTGCTTCAGACAGAGTATCCTACTTGGCAAGTGAAAGAATGTTGGTATTTTGGTAGTTGAAAGATATCTCTTTCATACAATCCATCTCCATGAGCGCTGTCACAAAAATATCAAAGAGGTCTGTAAATACAGAGTCTATATGGCGTCATGTAATAATATCCCATAGTGTCCATACCAATTCATTATTGTATCATGTAATAAAAATTACGATGAGCAGCAGCAGAAAAGACGTCATCAATTTATGGAATTAAGTCTAAGAAATATAGGATTAAGCACGAGTCTATCTGACAGATTCCTGAGAGTGGCCATCCCTTGTTTACAGCACTGACCAAGTATCGGTATCTAGAGACAGCGAGCTTTTGAGAGGGAATCAACTTTATTATTTTCCCTGAACTCATTAGAGAAGTAATGGAGTTAAAGGTGGCATCCTGAGATAAGGTAGGATCCTATTTTCACCTCTACAGAAAGCATTAATGATAATTTTATAGCATATAACTTGGTAAAATTATTAATACCCATCCCAGTCAATAGAAAAAGGGTTTATAAGTCTGAGACCTCATGTTTACAACGAATACTTTGGATGTATTTTCCTTCAAATGCGTTTCTTTTGCTAACCAAATATCTCAAACTATTCCTATAGGAAGAGCTCCAAAGTCTTTGATATGGGATTTAGAGATCCAAATTTTAAGGCAATCTGCATTATATCTCCTTTCCACTCTTTGTATTACAAAATGAACTTGACCTAGTTTACGAGAAAACTTTAGAGAGATGCTATTTGTACAAAACCTTCAAAGCTGTTAATAATAAAAAATCCCGTCTTTAGGCCTAAGTTACGAAGGTGACTATTGCATTTGTAATCCTTATATTCTAACAGCCTTTGTCGAGGCACATAACCATACATGATATTATATTATGAAAATACTTAAAATGACTACAATGATAGTCACCTCTCATATATAAAGACTTTGAGAGATGATATTTATATAAAACTCTTGAAGCTAATAAAAATAGAAAATCCCACCTTCAAGCTTAGATTCTAAGGTGAAGTTATTACATATGTAAGCCGTATATCTTAATACCGTTCACAAGGCTTGTAGAGAACTAAAAACAAAATTAACGAGAATCAAACATTCTTTAGATGTTTTTTTTTAAAACACTGCTTAATTAGTGAGACTTTTTCAAGCGAGAATCAACCATTCTTTAGATGTTTTTTTTTTTTTACTACAATGCTTGAACTAGTGAGCCTTTTTCAAGTTGCTCTCTATTTTTGAAAGGTATACTCTTCTGAAAAGTGTAGTCTCCTTGTTGGATCAGACTATTGAACAACTATTTGTCTCTTTTATCACTCTTGGTCTCCAAAATTGGGCCTCTTAAAATGCAAACAATGCCATTTTTTAGCATGGTAATCACCATTGTCAATGTTTGGTGATTACAATCAAGCTTTCTTTTGAGAAGGCCATTGCATTAGGTTCGCAATTAATTGTTGTATGACCTATTAGTCTATAAGTCATTAAGGTGTCTCTATTACACATGTAAGCTTTGTATTTTAACATTTGAGACTCGGAAAGCTCTCTGTTCAATTTGTACTTGCATTGTATAATTACAATGGATTATCATATGGCTTATTATTTCCTCTTATCATTGACATAACACACGGATGTTAGGTCCTTGCTTATTCCTTTGTCAAAGCACTTCCTAGGTTGGTGCTTTAGGTTGGTGCTTTATTCATGATTGTTAAGAACATTAAGATATTTTTCCTTCATGGGAGCTTTGATCTTCCATGGTGGTTTCCACCATTAATGGATGTGTTGACGTTTATTTCCAACAAACATTGCCTTGTAGCCTAATTTGGAAGTATAGAGCCCAAAAATAAGGCTTTTTTTCAACAACAAACGAGGATATTCAATTCCTATGTGAGTCTAACATGACAACTGTTCAACCTTGGAGAACAATTTCATGTTAGTAACATTCCACTCTTCCATTCATAGGTTTGAAAAGTAGTCATTTTATGACAAGTATGTATCTAACTATCTCATGAAGCATATTAGTTAGATCTTTTGATAACTTGAAATCACTTCCAAAACTAACCCTTGAATCAATGTCTATCCTCACTCTCACTATTCCCCACTTCTTATGCTAGCAAAATACATATGAAGGAAAAGTTAGAACACTTGCCTTCCATATCTTAGAAACATAGTGCACAATTTTATTTAGCTCCCAAATCGAATATACTAGAATATTGGGTTCAATATACTCTTTGAGTGTTCTTGTAATTACTAGTTTTTCTATCAGTAATAAAATGGTATCAGAGCCAAGTTGCATTTCGTTTGAGTATACTGTTGGGAACATCTGAGTTTGCTTGAGTCTCGATAATGTCTGTTACCTGTTAAAGCCGAGGATGGCGTCTATGGCATTTGAAGACTAGGGGATTAGAACTTCTTTCCAGGAGGAGCCGCGAAACCTGCTCTATTAACAATCACAATACTGATAAATCTGGTACACAACATTCTGAAGATTTATATCTATTACTCTGAAGTTGCATAAGTAAATTGTCTTCTGCTATACTAAATTCTTCACGCTGTTATGGATTCTCGTCCTTCTACTAGTTCTCTTCATGAATTTGGTGATAAATCATTTGAAGAAATTTTAAAGGAACACGAAGATGCAGATATTGAAAGACAAAATTCTGTTACACATGCATCTGTTATACAAGGAAAGTCTTTAAATTTATTTTCTGAACCTGTTCCTTCTGGATCTTGGTCTCTTCCAAAGATAGATCCAAAAAATGTTTATAAGAATTTAGGATTACTGGACACTATCCAGTTTTGGAGATATAAGGTGAAAGAGAAAGTCCTGCAAACTACCTCTAACAATAATATCCTTCATTCTTTAAACATATCAACTAAGCTGAATTTAACGTTGCCCGGAAAGCAGGTTATAATTTCGCCCACTTTGGACATGTCCAAGTGGGAATTCAACCTCTACACAGGAAAGGACAAGATGTGGCCTTCTTTTCCTGTGTATTTGATCGACGATGGAGAGCTTTTCCAAAAGCTCTCATCGGTGGATGCCAAGGTACTCTTGCCTATGGCCCTGCATCATGGTCATGTGTCCCTGACTTTTCCATATTCCTGTCAGATCCTAATGCAATCAATTCTCTTATGCTCAGATTGCAGACACATGGATATGATGACTTTGATGATGATAGCAAAAATATTGCCATCTGGTGGTCCTCTGTGGTAAAATTTTACAAAAAAACTACTCCTTCAGTAGTTAAATCTATCTCCTCTCAGTCAGAATTCACGACATTAATCACTATGAATCTCATAGCACCGCAGATGATTCCCAGAGCCGCCTTAAAAGCCCCTAGAGAATGGGTTACAAAATGGGAATCTATTAGAAAACCTACCAGACCATCACTTGTAAATTCCTCCACAATTTTTACTTCTAAAGATGGAAATGTTCATACCATCTTCCCAGAGTCACGAGCTGAGCGTGGTGGACCATCTATATCCATTTCCAACTCTGTACATACTCCACCTCCCATTTACTCAGTCGACCCTGCATTTTTAGAATCAATAAAAAATATGGTTATGAATCGTGTTGCCTCATCTAGCAACCCTTTAGCTACTGTTTGTGACCATCCTCACTGTTCCAAAACATACTGTCAATTTTCTTCACAGCCACCTACCCCGCATGGAGATAATCAAGAAGATAGAAATAGGATAAACATGATTACTTTTATACAAGATAAAAGTAAATCTGAAGAGGACTATACCAAAACTCGTCTCTTCAATATTCATAAAGAGATAATCATACAGTTAGTACAACAGAATACTCATAAAGGCCTAGGATTTAATGATGGATCTGAAATCCCATCATACAGGAAAAATCCTACGAATAAAATTCCAAACAGTGTGGAAATTCCTCCAGATAATGAGATCATTGCATTCTTGAAGACCTTTAAAGGAATTAGTCTGTACGATCCAGATGATATGTGGAAGAAGAAAATGTTCAATTGGGACATTTTCACACACAAGTCAGAAAACATATATGTTGAAGAACTGAAGCTTATTCCCAAAACCGAAAAGAAAAGTTTCAATAAACAAAAGAATGAGGAATGGAGAAATTGGATGAAATCTAATAACCAATGGATTTCTTTTTATGAATCGTATTACCCTTCCTCGAATCAGATAGAAGAATCCTTAAGAAAACAGTTCAAAAATCAGGCAAAACAAAAAAGGATTCTCGATGTTGATAATTTCATTAAAGGAAAGATGGAATCTAATGCTGTCATAATTCCATCTCCTTTAGTAAGTCCTGACTTTTCTCCAAAAATACAGAAAATGCTGTCTAAACCAAACCTGCGCAAAAATTTGCAGGTCATAAGAATAAAAGGAGAAAAATTGGTGAAAGAAATTTGCAGCAGTCTGCAAATAAACATGATTAGATTTGGTTCCCCTCCAAAACACAAATGGGAACTTTTTGATGGACAAATATATCAAACAGAAAATGATTTTCCACCATGGGAAAACTTTGGTATCAGACAACAGGATGGAAAAATTTATAAACTGTCTCTAGTTCAAACAAAAGATTCAACCAAAGAATCTGTCTTAGCTACAAACTGGATGAACCTTGCTCTTTCCAGTTTGGAAAAATTTCTAAGAACACAACGTAAGTCTATTGAGGACATGAGTAATATTCTAAAAGAAATGATGATTAGAATGCTTCAGAAATAGGACTATGCTACTGTATGTTTAAATGAGAATGTCAAGGCTCTTGCAGAAAATGATAAACATATAGCTGAAAGCCTGGATAAGCTCAAGTTATCCACATAAAAGAAAATTCAAGATGTAACAATTATCCAGGGAAGAGAAATTGTTAAGGTTAATTCTAGCCTTGACATACTCAAGAGGCAAGTCTCGAATGTCTCTATTTTTGTTGATTCACTCAAAAAGAGACATCCTATAGATTCATACAAATCTACCACTCTTTTTAGTGAACCTCACTCTCAAATGCCTTGTACTATTTCATCCTCTGTCTCTAGTCTCATAAGACAGCCAGTAGAGATTGAGTTTCCAAAACCAGGGATTTCATATTCTTATGCACCTTTTGCTGCACCTAGTTTCTTTGGCGATCTAAAGCCAAATCTCTGTGTTTCTTCAAAAACAGATCCATCAGCTAGCTCTTCTTTCACAGAATGGATGAAGAAAAATGCTTCAGAAGATGAAGAAGACAAAGAAGAAAAGAAATGGTATGAAAACTTAGAAGAAGACAAAGAGACAGGATTGAACAAACTTGAAATAAACAATGATGAGCCTTCACTAGAAAGTCCTGAGGAATTTATAAAGAATTTTTCTCCTCAAGATAAAGGTCATTTTAATATTCCAAATGAAGAAGCAGTTCATGCAACTACTTCCAGATCCACATGGAATTCCACTTGGTCCCGTGCTCCAGACAGGAGGGATACGGTGAAATCCGAGTATCACAAATATTGGGCAGCCTCCTTGACATATTCTTGGAATATTGACAACTGCATAGAAGTAGAAGTATTATCAGTCATGCACTCCATGTTAGTATGCTACAGGACCTATCTGGCTAATGATATTGGACCCATAAATTCTACAAGAAGAATCATTGGCGAGTTTGAAGGATCTTTAGATTCTTGGCTAAAAGCAGAAATGATCAAAGATCCTCTATTGATGACTAATTGGGAAAATCCACAGGTAAAGAATGTTGACGGAAGTACTTACATGGATTCGTTTACCTCACTTCCAGTAAACAATATGATTGGTTGTTTACTTTATGGCATTACTGTTAACTTTATTGGCTTCCCACAGATAAATAATGATCTGACTGCTATTACTCTTGTTGCTATGAAACTTCATAATATGAAGCATTTTGATGAATACTTTAATGAGTTCCTGCATAGATTACATACTTGAACCCAAATGGAAGGAAATATTTGTTTCATCATTACCATTATGGGTGTCAATAGCAATAGTCAGCAAATTGCCAGGAAGCATTGGTGACTACAAATTTGGAGTAATTAAGAAGGCAGTCAAAGCCATAATTGTTGAACTTTGCTCCCAAATGAAGATACCAGAGCAGCCACGAATCCAAAGTAGCCGCATGGTTACTAGTAACTGTGCAAAAAATGTCACCTTTTTGCTCCAAAAACTTCAAAGGGGAGAGATGTGTGTGCTTATAGGAAAAAGAAGCGCGCTACAAAGAATTTTTCAGGCAAAAAGACCATCCACCAAAAGAAGCCGAAAGACTACAAACAGACATAGCTATTTACAAGAAAAAAGGAAGTTCAATGTTACCAATGCAACAAAAAAGGACACTTTTCTCCAAACTGTCCAGAGTTGGGGAAATAAAAAAAGAAACCAGAGAAAGGTAAGAAGAATGGTGAATCTGATGAACGGGCTAGAAATCTTTTCACGCAAATGACGGCAGCAACAGACCCACAGTTAAAAGATATATATAAAGAGTTGCTAATCAATCACTTAAATTCTAAGACAACCAAGTAAAGCAATCCTAACAGAGGATATGTTCCTCCAGCTTCTCTTTTCTCAGTAGAAGCCTTGACCAGGCAATTCAGGCAGGAAGATTTTGGAGAAGATCTTCCCCAGACTTTGCCCAGTATCCACCAGGCAATGGAAGATCTAAGGAAGATAGTAAAAGAAAATAGAAGGCTTTGTATTGAAAGTCAACAAGATTGCCAACTCAGGAGAATGAAAGCAGAACAACCTTCAACTTCTGCACAGACACAAAATTGGACATTCCATCAGAAACCCTTTCCAGGTATATAGATTCAAGAACCCAACATTGATGATGAGAATGATGATGAAAGGGTAGGATTAGGTTGTAATCAGATTAATGGAGATGTAATGTATTGCATCAAATTAAAAGTCAGAATTGGTTCCAAAGTGGAATAATGGAAAGTCCTTATGGATGCTGGTTCAAGATTAAATATTGTAAATAATACAGTAGTTGATACTCATCTCAGAAGGCCAACTACTTGTCCAAAGGTTACAACAGCCAGTGGAGATATCATCACTACTTCAGAAGTTCCAATTGATATTTTCCTAACTGATTCTATTGGAATAAATGTGGTTTGCCCAATTGTTACAGGGATGGATTGCGCAATGTACTTAGGAACACCTTTCTTCCAGAATTTCCAAAAGCATGGAGCGAAATTTGATCATCAAACAAGGAGATATGGTTATTTTCTTGAACTGAAAGGTAAAGAGCTGTTTTTTCCTTATATAAATTCCAGCTCACCCAATAGAATCAGAAGGATTGAACGGCTAGAAACCTTATTGTCAAAAATGGAAAAGGAGATTTTAAAAATTGATGAAAACATTGAACAAGGAAAGTTTGACAGGGAGATAGCCAATCTGAAAAATAAATTTCTGGAATGCTGCTCTGAAGACCCAAATGCCTTTTGGCATGTGCATAAGCATGAAGTTGAGTTACCATTGAATAATGAGTTCAGTGGTAAATTAAGAAGATCGAAAGCTGTTCCGATGAACCAAGAACATATGGTTCACTGTAGAGAAGAGATCAAGAGTCTTTTATAGAAAGGCCTGATAAAAAAAGCAAAAGTCCAATAGTGTGCTTTGCTTTTTATGTAAACAAACATGCAGAGATTGCCAGAGGAAAATCAAGGTTGGTGGTAAACTACAAACCACTGAATAATCTATTGGATTATGATGCTTATCCCCTTCCAAAGCCCTCCACAATCCTAACACAAATCTCAAAATCAAAGATTTTCTCAAAATTTGATTTGAAATCAAGATTTTGGCAGGTAGGCATCGAGGAATGTGACAAATGGAAAACAACTTTTTCTATCCCTGAAGGTTATTTTGAGTGGAACATAATGCCATTCAAACTCATCAATGCTCCATCAACCTTCCAGCGCATAATGGATGAGACGTTTGAAGGTATGGAGGAATTTATAAAAAAATACATTGATGATATTCTTGTACATTATGATGATATACCATCTCATATTAAGCATCTGAAACTATTTCTCCAGAGGATAAAAGAAAAAGGGATAGTCCTCTCTGAAACTAAGATGAAATTTTTCAAAACTATGATAGATTTTCTTGGATATAATATCCAGTATGGTTCATATCAAGTAATCCAAAGAAGTCTAGATTTCATAGATAATTTTCCTGATGAAATTTTGGACAAAACACAGTTGCAAAGATTCTTAGGAAGCTTAAATTATGTCTCCAAATTTCTTCATCATTGTGCACAAGAAAGGAAATTACTGAATAAGAGATTACAGAAAGATCCCATTCCCTGGAGTGAAGATTGCACAAATGCAGTCAAGAAAATCTAGGATTTGCAGAATTCAACCTCTGTGTTTGATCCAAGAACAATGGCAGAAAGTAATTATGACAGATGCCAGTAATATTGGATGGGGAGTTGTTCTTTATCAAGAATATCCAGAAAAGAAAAACTCACTAGAAATTTGTCAATATGCTTCTGGACTATGGTCGATATCTCAAGCAAATTGGGCCAACCTCAAGAAAAAGCTCAAAGCAGTTTGTTTGGGAATAGAAAAGTTTAAAGACTTTGTTATTTACACTAAGTTCCTGGTTAAGACAGATTGCCAAGCTTTAAAGTTTGCTATTCACAAGTGTGAATTTGAAGATGCTACTATGGTAAGATGGGTAATAACTCTCAGTCAGTATGATTTTGAAATTGAATTCATTCCTGGACATAAAAATTCTTTTGCTGACATGTTGTCAAGGGAATTTTTAGAGAAAAATTTTATTCACTCTTTATCATGCAATTTTATCAAAAGATTTGAAGAACATGTTGAAATAGAAGGCAGACAGGGATGAGTAAGATATGATATGAGAAAAATCATTTTAGACCATGATGAAACATGGTATCCAGTATCTGAAATTCACTGGAGAGGAGTTCCCAATCTTTGGACCTGGCATGACCAAGAAATTGAAAACGATTTGGCAATCAGTGAACTAGATTATTTGGTCCATATAGGTAACATCTCCTATGAACTCTTTTATGAAGAAGATGACAAAATTGGAAATTGCAGGATTACTATCAGGCGGTTCAATAATCTTTTGTAGAGGACTGATTTTGATCTAGAAAGGCAAGAGATTGCTTTTTTCCAATGCATGAATTTAGAAAATATTTCGTCTAACTTCTTTTATCATTTACAGTTTGATTTCAGGTATGAAGATTGGCCAACTTCTCGAATGAATCATGAAGATTCTTTTCCGGCCTGGTTTATCAAGTGGTGGAAAATATATGGACTTAACGCTCTCCTCATAAAGCCATATAACTTATGTCGACTAAAGATTGATGGGTTCTCAGAACCACAATCTTGTACAAGCATGTCGAAGACATTGTCAGAATTGAAGACGCTGATTTTATCAATGCATTAAAAAGGTGTGGACATATTCATTGGTTCGTCACTCATGAATTCACTGCACGAATGCTGACTCCCAATAGAGATGGGACTCAAATGGAATACAATGAATTCCACCTACAATCAGATCCAGAACAAAATCCTTTCATATCTATTAACTTTTTCCAACCACCCGGAAATCACGAGAATGAGATTTGGGAATCCTAAAAAGAAGTGCATGTACAGTGCTTCACAAATTATCTTCTGGAAAGATTCCGACATCAACACTATACTCATCCTTAGATTACTCATTTTGTACTCTAAATGTATCATGTCTTTTCTTACTGACTGGTGTAAGGACGTTTGTTTGTATATTTCTTCGTAAAATGAAATATGTGTCTGTATATTTCTCTTTTCTCGTAGGCTTTTGAGTAAAAGTATATACTTTGTAAGATCGATAAGATTGAGTCGTCCTAGATTCGGTCCCCATATGCCAAATGGCTTTCCGAAAGGAAAAGGGACGAGGTAATGTGAATTTGTCCATTCACATCCGAATCTGGACAATCTTTTGGTGACAGTTGTTTTACTTTTGAGTCATCAAGCCAAGCCCTCTGGTCTATAAAAGAAAGAGGAGCTCATTTTGGGAGGGGGATCGGGATTGAGAGTCATTGTGTTGAGAAATTATCTTGCTCTGCAACTGCGGACATTCAGTCTGATCTGCTTGCATCACGAGAAGAGCTCAAGCCTTTAGGTGAAGTGCTCGCCACTGGTAAGAACCTAAAGTGGAAGAATCATTTTAGAAGTGTTTGTGTCTGTGTCGATTTTTAGACTGAGTCTGCTTTGTGTGCCAGGTAGCCTACAGATTTCTCTTGCTATGCAAGGATATTTATCTGTTAAATGCCACAATAGTCAATATCAGTAAGGATCATATTGTCATTCTAAATCTTGTAATTTCTTGGGGGAGAGATGACTCTTTGAGTATTCTTGTAATTACCAGTTTTTCTATCTTGTAATTTCTCGGGGGAGAGATGACTCTTTGAGTGTTCTTGTAATTACCAGTTTTTGAACGACACCAGGTCATTCTTGGAAAGTAAAAAATTTGACCTTTCTTAGGGGCTTTGTCAGAATGTCGGTGACCTGTTCATCTGTACCGATATGTTGGAGCCTTATTGCTCCCTGCTGCACCATATCTCGAATATAGTGGTACCTGATACCGATATGCTTGGAGCGATCATGAAATATAGGATTCTTTGACAAACGAATCCCACTCTGGTTGTCACATAGGATCACGGTGGTATCTAATGTAAATCCAAACAGCTCACTGAAGAGCTTTCGCAACTAGACTGCCTCACAGGTGGCCATGCTAGCAGGAATATACTCTGCCTTGGCAGTGCTCAAAGCCACTGACTTCTGCTTCTTGCTCATCCAGGATATCAAAGAAGATCCCAAGGAGAAACAACACTCAGAAGTGCTCTTACAGTCCTCCGCATTCCCTGCCCAATCAACATCAATGTATCCAAGTAGTCTCACATCTTCGCAAGTGTATCTTAAACCATAAGTAATTGTGCCATGAAGAAATCTCAACAGATTCTTGGCACCAATGCAATGCGTGTGGTGAGGTTCAACCATATGTTGACTTAATGTGTTGACTACAAAGCATATATTTGGATGGGAGTTCACTAAGAACATTAATGCTTCGACAAGTTGCCAATACTCGGTAGCATTTCGTAAAACAGGTCCAACAAGACTACCGCTTAACTTCTTGAAGTCAAGCTCCATCGGGGTAGTTACAGGCTTGTAGTCTACCATACTGAATCTTCCCAATATCTTCACCACATATTTTCCTTGAGATAGGAAAATTTCCCTTGGCTTTTGCCAAACTTCAAGCCCTAGGAAATAGTGCATCAGTCCTAGGTCCTTCATTTCAAATTCAGAAGCCAACTCCCTCTTACATTTGTGAATGAGAGGGTCTGCACCTGCTAGGAAGAGGTCGTCCATATATAGCACCGGTATGAGAGGTTTATCATCTTCAACCCTAAAGTAAATATTAGGATAGGCTTCACTCCTAGTGAATCCCAGCTTCATCAAGTAGTTATCGATCCTCTCATACCATGCTCAGGGTGTTTGCTTCAGTGCATAGAGAGCCTTCTTCAAACTGCATTCATGAGATTTTCGATCATGAATCTCAAATCCTTCAGGTTGCTCGACGTAGACCTCTTTGATCAAACCATGCAAGAACGCGGTCTTGACATCCATCTGATGTAGGTTCCATTCTTGTGAAGCCGCAAGGTATATGATTGAGCAGATGGTAGTATTTCTGGAAACAAGTGCAAATATTTCGTCATAGTCTATACCTTCCTTCTGGGAGAAACCACGAGTGACAAAACGAGCCTTATACTTTTCCGTACTTCCATCTGCTACATGTCTTTTCTTGGGGTCTAGTAACTACTTCCCAGACATCATTCTTCATAATAGACTCATATTCTTCAGTAATAGCATCCTTCCATACTTGATGCTTGACGACATCTGAGAATGATGAAGGCTCATTTTGTATGATCGTGCTCATGATGGTCAAGTATCCCTGATACATGTTAGGTTTCTTACTTTCACGGAAGGTTCCTCGGGGTGCAGTGTGTCCTTCAGCGTCATTGAGTAGCCCCCTAAGCCAAGAGGGCCTCTTCCTAGAAGAGGAAGGCTCAGGCGGATCAATAGTATCCATGGGTTCTTCCACATCAGGCATTGTTTCATCATTCTTTTCTTTCGGTTCCTTGGTGTTGGCTTCTTGAGAGCTCCTCAAAGTTGGAAGATTGTCCACCTTGCTGAGAGCCATATCTTCGTCAAAGGTGGCATCATGACTAATCACGACTTCCCTTTGATCGGCTACATAGATTCTATATCCCTTAGTATTTTCACCATAGCCCATGAAGATTCCTTTCTTTCCAGATGCACCCAATTTATTCCTTTTCTCTTGTTCGGCACATGAAAATATATAGGGCTTCCAAAAATTCTAAAATGAGATACGTCAAGTTTCTTACTGGTGAACATTTCTTCAGGAGTCTTGGAACCCAATGCTTGATGAGGACATCGATTTTGTACATATACGGTGGTGTTTGCAACTTCGACCCATAGAGACTTCGGAAATCTTTGATCATGGAACATGGCACAGATAGCTTCCATAATCGTACGGTTCTTCCTTTCTGCCACACCATTCTGTTAAGGAGTATATGGTGTCGTATTCTCCCTCTTAATGCCAACCTCTTTTCAAAAGTCATGAAACTCGTTAGATTCATATTCAGTCCCATTATCAGTCCTTAAGATCTTGATCTTCTTTTTGATTTTCTTGATCAAGGCTTGAGATGTGTCACAAGACATGACCGTAGCGGATATCCTCCGACCTGATATAATGAATCAACTCGAAACCCAAGAGTGAAGGCATCTTTAATATTGTTATTCCATGCACGTACCTTGCCATCGATGAAAGCCACCTTGTAGCCTTTATCTTCCATTGCCGAGATGGACACCGGGTTCTTTTTGAAGTCAGGTACATATAATACATCCTAGAATTTCTGGCCTTCTTGAATGGTTGTCCTCTTCCTCGATTTCTAGCACTCCTTTTACCTTTGCTATTTTATTTGCCATTCCTTTGATTGCCATGAGAGGGATTTTGATCATTGTCCCGGTGTGATTCCCTTCTATCAGGGCACTCCCTTGCATAGTGACCTGCTTTATTGCAAATGTAACATCGTCCTTTTTTTCCACCCTTAGGTCCATTTGTTTCTAGCAGCAGCAGATTCATTTGATGGAGGCTCATCAATTCCGCCTTTCACATGGTCCAACACTTCTTGTTCTTCTAATGTTAGATCGAGAGACATCTTCCATCCCGTGGTAGTCAGAGTTCTCACGGAGCTTGTCTTCAGAAGGGAAGTGTGTTGAGGACCCCATGAATTCTTTTTGGATAGCGTACCAATCTTCTCTTTGGTGATTGCTATTGCTCTTGCTTGGGCTTTGTTTTCACCTCAGCTTTGATACCATGTTAAATTATGGTATGTTTTATGCTTAGAGCAGTTTACTTCTTTTTCTTATTATTATCCACAGATTAACAATCACATGTACATTGAGTAAAGTGTAGATAAAACATTAAACAATCCACATAAAACAAGCCAGGACAAGAGACACAAGATGTGGCCGCTAGCCAGGGACAAACCACAATGTGGGGAAACCCTTTGATCAAATCTTTCTTTATCTTCAAAAATTCAACAGAGAGAAATAGTACATAAATCTGATTTATATCAGTGGCAGCAAACCACAGATCAGCCCTAAACAATGACAACAAACCCTAGATCGAACTTGTCAAGTCTCCACTGGTGAGTCGTTCACCGTGCACCAGTTCGAGACTTTGCCGTGCACCAGTGCAAGATTCGTTGCGCACCAATGCAAGATTTCATTGCACACCAGTGCAAAATTTCGCTATGCACCAGTGCAAGATTTCACTATGCACCAGTGCAAGATTTCGCTGCCCACCAGTGCAAGATTTTGCTGTGCACCAGTGCAAGATTTCACAGCACACTAGTCCAAGATTTCGAACGACCTTTTTCGGCTCGAGTGAGAGAGAGAGAGAGATGAGATGAGATGAGTGCAAATGAGGAAAATTCCTCCTGTATTTAAACACAAAGGTTGATGCCACTGATGGGCTTCTGAGCTTACATGAGTTGCCGGTTGACTTGATAATTATTCCATAATCAAAATAAATTCATATCTCCATAAATACTTTTCGGTATCGGATGATATTTAGATCAATCCTACACCTATCGACGAGAGGAATATAATAAAAATATTCTCAGTCATGAATAAGATGACCCATATGGAGTTTGGCTTTAACAAAAGGAAATGTTGGTAAGACTACATGCACTAAATAAATGGAGACCTTATCTAATGGGAAGACACTTCAAGGTAAAAAAAAATCACGATAGTCTTAAATACTTTTTGGAACAAAAATTATCTTCATAATAACAACAAAAATAGATCACAAAGATGTTGGATTATAACTTTGAAATCATCTACAAAAAAGGGAAGCAAAATGTTGTTGCAGATGCACTCTCAAGAAAGGATGACAATGTGGAAGTATTTCTTTGTGCCATTTCTATTATCCAACCTAATTGGATAATTGAAGCAAGGGATGAATAGAAGAATGACGAAGAGGTGTGGACACTCATTCAAAAGTTGTAGCAATATCCCAGTACATCGAATACATTTAGCTAGAAAAATGATTCATTATGGTACAACTATCGCTTTTATCTTTGTAAGAATTCTCAACTCAAGCAAAATATTCGTTTGGAATTGCACACCTCCCCCTTAGGAGGACACTCAGGGTTTTTAATAACTTACCACATGGTCAAGAAGGAATTTTTTTGGGATGTTCTTAAATATGATATTCAGAATTTTGTGGCAAAATGTTTGGTTTGCCAAAAAAATAAATTTGAGATAATTAAGAACCTAGGTCTGCTACAACCTTTAGCCATTCTAAGTCAACATTGGGAGGAGGTCTCAATGGATTTTATCACAAGTTTATCCAAGTTTGAAGGAAAGAGTGTTATCATGGTGGTAGTTGATAGACTTACCAAGTATGCACATTTTTGTGCATTATCTCATCCTTTTAAATCCAGTGCAATTTATACTGCATTAATGGAAGATCACATCGAGCATCAACAAAAATTTCTCCAACTCTTAAAGGATAAGCTCACTCTAGTGCATAAGCAAATGAAACAACATGCATATCAAAATTGTAGTGAAAGAAGTTTTGATGTAGGTGACTGGTATTTTTATGGATACCACCATACAAACAAATGTCCCTCAAGCAAGCTAATAAGGATAATAAATTATCACCCAAGTACTATGGTCCTTATAAGGTGTTGTAAAATATTGGTACTATGGCATATAAATTGGATCTGCCTGCATCTTCCTGAGTACACCTAATTTTCCATGTTTCATGTGTAAAGAAGGTTATCGATGACAAGATACCAGTTAAAATAGTGTTGACATAACTTGACGAAGAAGGCAAATTGAGCCTGAAGATGTCATAGAAACAAGAACTCGAAAGCTACGTAATCGATTAATTTCAAAGTATTTCACTAAGTGGAAGAACTTACCCGCTGAAGATTCCACTTGGGAGGATGATAATTTTATATAGAAGCATCTGAAATTACTCAAGCATTGAGGAAAACACTTTTTTGAAGGAGAGGGTCAGGTTAGGTCCCTATAATACTAGTGTATTCGCATTATTGTTATTGTTGGTGTAACCCCCTATTGTTATTGTTGTTTCCATGTATCCCCCATGTTGTTGTTGTTGTTCTCCATAAAAGCCTTATATTTTTATTGTTGTTTCCTTACATTATTATTGTTATGTAGGATCTGATTATATTTTGATCCCTTAGAATCCTATATATATCAAGGGGGTATTATAATTTGTATCATCAAATAATTGTTCATTTATGTAATGTAAAAGAGGTTTCCCCCTCTAAGAGGAAATTTTTTAAGTTTTTGATCTATCTTTTCTTTTGTTCTTTGAGCTGGTTGCATAATAGGTAAGGTTTCCCCCAACGCAGCATGCTATCTAGTCTACAACAATATCTCCTTTAGTGCATAATGATTAAACTCTTTATAACTGGAACTGAATAAACAACCTTGAACCTTAATTCATACTATTCTAATTTTCCTACCACTGAAAATCAACCCACATTATTTATGTACAACTAGCAGACTGGATCATATTCTCATTTATGTAGAGTGCACATGAGATCGACTATCTCTAGAAAGTTTTAGCCAACTCCCATTAACAAACCCTTCACACGGTGTGCCACCCAAGTTTCTCAGTGGTACCACACCTACATCAGTGATATGTTGGATGACATATGGTTCCATCTAGCACATTTGGAATTTACCTGGATGCCTCAGGGATTTACTATCATATAATAAAACTAAATCCCCTACTTGGAATTTCTTTTGCTTGATCATCTGGTGACGCCATGCTTTATCTCGGGCCTTTTGCACTTCTTAGTGAAAGATGAATAGGGCTTGATCCTCCTCTAGCTGTGACAAGTCCTATAGTTGTTGTTCCACTAAATTAGAATATGTCATTTATACAACTAGCACAATGCGTAGGTTAGTTACCAATAATTCCATTGGCATGACATATTCTATCCCATATAGCAATAGAAAAGGTCTTTTCCCAGTCAAATTCTTGAATGTAGTTTGATAAGCCCACATGACCACGGGGATCCTCAGGTCCCAATCATCGTGCTATACGTTACATATCTTGGTGAGTGCAATTTCCAAAATATTATTGAAGGTTTCCACTGTGCCATTGGCTTGGGGATGGTATGGAGTACTCTTATGGTGGTAGATCTCAAACTCATTCATCAATTTCGTGATAGGTCTGTTCAGGAAATGTGTCTCCTGATCACTCATTAAAATTCTAGGGAATCCATACCTGGTCACTGCATTTTTGAACAAAAACCACACAACAATTTCTACATTGCAATCTTTTACGAGCGTAGCCTTAGCCCATCTGGTTATGTAATCTAGGGTAGTGATGATGTACCATGCATAAGTTCTCCTTGTGGGTGGGTCAATTTGGTCTAACAAAGTTGATGACTTATCAAACAAATGCAACGTGAGATGCAGGCTTATAGGCATTTCATCTTGCCTGGATGGTCTTCTCACTTGTTGGCACATGTCACAAGTCTTGCAAAACTCCTTAACATCAACATGCATGGTAGGCCACCACAGTCCAACACGTAGAATATTTTATGCTGTAAGCTTCCCTGCATAATGCCCTCCCGTGACTTTTGCATGTGCTTCCTTCAAGACCATTGGTCACATGTGCTCCATCACACATATTTTCATAATTTTTTCGGCTCCTAACTTGTACAATTCTCTGGAAATCAACTAGAAATATGCTAATTTCACCACTAACGGTTTCTTTTGTGACACTGCATAATCTTCCGGTGCCATCCCAGCGCTGAAAAATGCGCAATTTCTATGAAGTAGTCATCCACCATAGTTATTGCAAACAACTTCACATCCGACAGGTTATCCTCCAAGTTCTGTACCTCTTCACAAGTGAGATGTGACAGATGATCATCCCTCATATTTAGTTTCCCTAGTTTAACCACCACCTAAAAATCATATTCCTGAAAGTACAACAACCACTGAAAAATTCTCCCACCCAACACAAAATTGTTGACCATGTACTTTATGGTAGAATGGTTAGTATAAAACTTAAAATTATTACCCATAAGTTGTTCCTAAACTTCTGGAGGGCGTATGCCATCGTCAACCCCTCGTTTGGTAATGGTATAATTCTGCTTCACAATTGAAAACTTTCAACTGAAAAAGGCGATAGGGTGATCAACCTATCCTTCTCCAGGTTGTGCCAACATCACTCCCAACATGAAAGAGGACACATCCACATGTAAATGGAACTCTTTACCCCAGTCCAAAAATACCCAAATAGGTGCATACACCATCTTCTCCTTTAAAGTGTCCAAGACCTATTGACATTTCTCGGTCCGCTGGAATTATACCCCTTCCTTCAAAAATCTTTTCATGGGTGCTGTGATCTTCACATATCCCTATATGAACTTTCAATAGCACCCCACATGCCCCAAGGTTGATCTTATCCATTACACTGAGGTAGGTGGCAACAACTCCACTATGACAACAATTTTCGCTGGATCCACCACAACCGTTGTTTGCGGACAACATATCCCAACAAAATGCTAAAAGGATAGAAAAATATAGATTTCTTGATATTTAAATAAATTTATAACTGTCTACACTTGTCTAACATGGGCCTTAATGTGCTTCTTCAATAGATAGAACATTGTCCATTCATCTAAATAAACTTCCAGAAATTTGTGAATAAATGTAGGAATTTACAGGGTAAGTTCCTCAGACTGAACACCAAAGGACATTGCTCACAAACAGATCACAGATCAATACACCAGTATTGTTGACGTGCTTAAAACCCTCAAAGAGGGAAACAATCCATGGCCTGAGCCAATGTGACCACTTCAGGGAATTTATTAATAAAAGAATGAAAATTTACATAAGCTTCTCTCATGAAAAGTTACCCTACAAATGACCATCCATGCTCTTTAAATAGAGATCATGGATCAATCGGGTGTTAAGCCACAGATCAAGTGTCGGTAATATCGATGAGAGAATGAACCATTAGATCACTACATATCATGACCGTCAGATTGTAAGTTACAAAAGTACATAGTAAAGAAACACACTTTACCTAACTCTACAGTAGACCAAGTTATACTTAACTATTTCCTATATGTCGAAATATCCTAACATCCCCTCCTTAAGAACAACTTGGGATAGGATTGAAGGATGTACAAATATGACATAATAGGATAAGGAAGGAGGCATTAGAGCCTATCCCCCCTTAGTGACAACTTCCTGAAGTCCAACCATAAATCAAAGTTTAGTAAACGTCGCCTTTGTGAGAGCCATTGTAAAGATGTCCGCAACTTGATCATCTGTTGAACATATTGGACTTCAAGTACATGGTCGTGAATGAGCTTTCTGATGAAGTGCATGTGCAATTCAATGTGTTCGCTGCACTGATGTTGGAATGGATCTTTGCATAGTTGAATGACACTTTGATTATCACACCAAAGTGTAGTCGGATGCTACTGCTGAAAGCCACACTTTGACATGATCTGACAAAGCCATAGGGCTTCCTTACTAGCTTCTATGGCACCATGATACTCTGCTTTTGCTTAAGAAAGAGTAATGGAACTTTGTTTCTTGCAAGCCCATGTAATAGGTCCTGAACCAAGAGTGAACACATACCCTGCAGTAGACTTCCGATCATCAGGGTCACCAGCCCAATCAAAATCAGTGAAACCAACCAATAGAGGAGATGCTTCTATGCTGTAATGAATCCCAAACTTGACTGTACCTCGAACATAACGAAGTATTCTTTTAGCTGCTTTCCAATAACTTTCATGTGGGTTTTGCATAAACCGAGCAATAAGTCCAACAACAAAGGAAAGGTCAGGACGAGTATGGGTCAGATACAAAAGTTTTCCTACAAGTTGACGGTATAGGGTAGCATCTACTTCAGGGAAAGTACAAGTGACTGAAAGTTTGGCTCCAGACTGAAAGGGAGATGGCGTTGTCTTATAGGCTTCCATGTGAAAATGACGTAGAATATCACAGGCATACTTGGACTAGGAAAGGGAAATACCTTGCTTGGATTGCAAGACTTGAAGACCAAGAAAATAATGCAAGTGTCCTAAGTCTGTGATTTCAAACTTCTTTTTAAGGTTGGATTTCACATGGTTTACAAGGTTGGGATCACTACTAGTGAGGATAAGATCATCAACATAAAGAACATGAATGATAAGAGACTTGCCCACTTTCTTGGTGTAGACAGTATTGTCAGAATGACACCTAAAAAAGCTACTTTCTAAAAGAAAGCTATCCATTTTGGCATACCAAGCCTGAGGAGCTTGCTTCAGACCATAGAGGGATTTCTTAAGCCGACATACAAGGCTAGAGTTTGTTTGTATAAAGCTAGTAGGTTGTTCCATATAAATTTCTTCATGCAAGTCCCCATGCAAGAAGGTAGTTTTAACGTCCATCTGATGGACTTCCCATTTGAAAGAGGCAGCAAGGGAAAGAACAAGGCAGATAGAGTTCATTTTGGCAACAGGGGAGAAGGTTTCAGTATAGTCAATGCCTTCAACTTGTGAAAAACCCTTAGCAACAAGATGAGCTTTATGTTTATCAACTTTTCCATCTGGGCCATACTTGGTTCTGTAAACCCATTTGCATTTAAAAACTTACACTGAAACATGAACACTGATAGCTTGAAGACTTGAATGTAAAAATACCCACAGTTATTTAATAATAATTTATTAATATATATAATTGTATAAGATGATATAAGATTACAATGAGGCCCCTACTTTTATGCCTCAGCAGGTGACCTTTCGTGAATGGGCATGTCTTTTAGACATGCCTTTTCACTTAATTTAATGATTATTTAATATTAATATTTATTTTATTTATCTAATTGTTTATGAATTATATTTAATAACATAGCCCTTTCATTCGAAGCTTTGTCCTGAAAAGCTTTAACGTCGTGGGTTTTCTTCTCTTAGTGTCTGTCGTCTCGTCATTGATTCGCCATGTAACTTATCAAGTAACCTATTTCCTTTGGACTTATATATATATATAATATATCTAATATAATATATATATATATATATATATTTAATAATATATTATATATATATTTTTTCCCGGTAGAAAAAAATGTAATTTCCATTAATTTTGAAAATTACATTTTGTAGGTGCCGAAGCATATGCATATACGAGGCTATGTAGCCTGACAAAAAGTTGGTTGACATAAGCGCCAAAAACAACGAAAAACTGAAAAACTGTGATCCACTCCAGGAGCGCAGAGATGCCAATATGGGGGAAATAAAGTTTTCCTCCCCTTTTTCTTCTCTACCTTGCGCCACTCACCTTGGGACGGATTCGTGGGAACAAGTTGAAGTGGATTTTCATCGCCGGGTCGAGGGTTTTCCTTGTCAGAGTTCGAGGTGTCCGATATATGCTGCCTTTTGGTTCCACTAATTTCCATTGTATATGAAGCCTTTTCCCGTTGCGGTTCCATAGGCACTTGTGGAGATTGTTTATGATATTCTGCTTGGCTGTTCTCATTTGGGATGGGCTCTTCCTCCTCATAATCTCCCTCTTCTTCAAGGTCTGGTGGGGGAAATGTCCAACGTTTTTTTGTTTACCAGATTTATTTCTTATTTGGCTGCCTTTTTTGTCATATGGGCAGGCATTTTGTAGGTGCCCAGTTTGCCGACATATTCTGCGCTTGAATGTTATATTTTCATAATCTATTGTTTGCATCCAACGGCGATATTTATGCTTCAGCAGTATGCGGTCCGATAATCCTTTACTAAGGTCGACTTCCACACAGATACGTGCGAAAGTGAAAATTCTATCCTCCACGCATTGTGTATCCATTTTAATATATCTGCCAATGGTATTGCCTATGCATGCGAGAACCTTTTGGTCCCATAAATGTATAGGGAGGTTATGTAGACGCACCCGTACTCGCATCCTGGAATCAATGAAGGAGTTGGCATCGAACTCCGGGAACCAAGGAGCGATGAAGAGTCTTGAAGATCCCCAGAAACATGGTCCCTAACCTCTTTTGGTTGAAATTTGACTATAAAAAACCCTTTGGAGTAGAGAAAAATGTCACAATTTAGAGACCATTTTGTGAGAATCCAATGGAATAGGTCCATGGGTTTTGGCCAGAAACCATTGAATCAACAAATGATGGCTTGCTTTTCATAACTATTATGTACCTCCTCTGCTTCTGATGTACCTATTGTTAGTTCAGGTGTTTAGTTCAGTTGCTCTACTATGTATGGGCTGGGTTCTGTTCCGGCCTGCTGTGGAGCTGCTGTAGAAGATTTTCTCCCTTGTAGAATATGCTTGAAGGATATTCCTTTGCTTCTGTGCTACTGATGTGAATCTGGGTTGTGTTTTGTTTTGGATCCATTGCCTCCTTCTGTTTGTTTACGTGGGCCACTAGTTGCTGCACTTCCTCGTAGCCTCATATTGAGTATTATAGTAGATCCTGGCTTGATGTTGTAATCCTCGATAGCTCTGAGATCCTGTAGCGAACTTCCCTCGGATAACAGAGGTTGATGTCCTTCCGGGTAGCCAATGTGATTGGCAATGTTATTCTTCAAATTTATGAAACTGTCGGAAGCATGAACCCAGATCAGGGTTGATTTTCCAAAGGGGGGTTTTATAAGGATTTGGAAGCGATTAGGGTTTAACCCATCAGAATCCGAATCGGCATTCAGGGGGCGGGGAACCGTCCGAGGGTTTTTCCCCACTTCGAATGATTCTTCGACTGGATCTGGTACAATTGCTGCCGCGGAGATAGTAGGAACTGTACACTCCGGTTTTGCATTCAGGCTGTTCTTGTGCCTTTTAGCCCCCTCAGAGATCCGGGGACACGGATCGGTGATGTATACCTGGGCGTACTGCATCACTGCTACCGTTCGATGCTTGTTGATATATGTGCGATAGACCAGGTTGTTAAAGCTTAGCACATCCCTGTTCCAGCATCATTTCTCAGTCTGAAGTTCCAGGGCTATTGGATCTTGGCGCGTTTGTCGATTGTGAGCCAAATCGGTTAGATCAAGGCCTGATCTGAGATGTTTGTGCTTGTCCATAGTGGGAGAGAACAAATCGGCTCCATGCAGCAACCCTCCATTGACTTCAGCAACAGATCCTGTTGAAATTTGGTACCGGAGGACAGGTGGTTCCCTAAGGTTTTGATCTTTGGCCTAGGGAAAAGTGTCCAAAAGAATTTAATTTTTCTCCTAAAGTGACTTTATAATTTTTATAAAGTCAAATATTATTTAAAAATGACTTTAAGTGATAAAGTTACTAAAGTTTAATTTTAAAGTGACTTTAATAAAGTCAATGTAAAATTAGAAAGAAAAAGTGACTTTGGAAATAAATGACTAAGTGTGTCTTTATTAAAATGGGGTGAATTAAAAAATAGAAAGTGAGATTTAAATGAGCATTTAATTTCAGCCATAGATCTCAATCTATTTCAGCCATTCGATTTGGGGAACACCCAAAAGTCACTCAGGGTTAGATTAAAGGAGGAAAATGAGGAAAATGTTATTCATTCTTGCATGAGCAGATTGAGAGAAGGAGAGCAAGAGAGCAAGGGAGATTTCTGGACAGGGAGGAGAAGGAGACATCAGCTTGGCACACATTCCAAAGCAACAATTTAACAAATCTGTCCCGCTGAGTGAGCACACTGTAAAAGACAGATTTTTGGGCACGATATTCAGGAAGACGTACATCAAATTTTCTGCACAAAAATCGAGCGCCATACAACTGATTTTTTTGCACATAAATCGAGGGCTGTACAATAGATTTTCTGCATAGAAATCGAGGGCCGTACAATTGATTGATTTTTTTTTTTTTTTTTTTTTTTTTTTTTTTTTTTTAATTATTTATTATTATTATTATTTTTTTCGTTGCATAGAAATCGAGTCCGTACAGCAGTCCGTACAACAGCCGTACAACGGTTTTCCAGGGCACGGAAAACGAGATAAGTTGTAAAGTTTGCTTGCTGAATTTTTTGCTGAATATTTCTCACCGTAAAAAGACATTTTCAGAAATAAAGAAGAGCTCTCGAACTGGTTTTCCCCAAGAGTTGTAGCGGGTTTTTCCAGGGTCACATTGACCAAAAATCACTGTGTTCAAATGTGTTAAATGGCTGTTTGTACCTGCTGATTTTTATTTTTACTTTTTCCAACATTCTGTAAAATTTCCAGAATTTGTGTTTTCAACAAACATTTTTTTTTAGTGTTAAACGTATGGATATGGGAATGGGCATTTAACTATATGGGAGAAATAAGGTGAAACTGAAAACCGGGGTGGGAAATGATAAATTTTTTACATGGTATCAGAACTTGAGTGCTGAAGTGCAGTTTGGGACAACAAGGAGGAAAATTATAGTTTGCTGATTTTTCACTCAGAAAATTCCAGCAAATTGATTTTTGACAAACAACGGTTTTATCTTTACTACAACAGTGCTATTTTTCAGTTTTAGGACAACAGGATGTTATTGGGATTGAGAGTGGAGGATAGGTTGGATGTGCATGCAAATTACAACGTTTGGAAGGAGAGAATGCAGAGTATCTTTAAGGAGGCAGAAGTCTGGGACATCATGGTGCATACCACACAGAACCCGGTTGTTGTGCCTGCTGATGCTACTCAGTTCGCTGAGTATAATAAAAAGAACAACAAGGGTAAGAGACTGATTCTAGACAGAGTCAAAGACCATTGCATTCCTCATGTGAGAGGAAAGAGAAATGCCCATGAGATGTGGACAACATTGTCCAATCTCTACCAGAGTATCAATGAGAACCGGAAAATGGTCCTGAAAGAGAAGTTGAAGACAATTAAGATGGGTAATGATAGTGCAGCTGGATATCTCATAAAGATTACTAATGTGAGACATGAGTTGGCAGCAATTGGAGAGGTCATTCCACCCACTGAGTTGGTGCGGATTGCAGTGAATGGCCTCTCCCGTTCATAGATGAACTTTGCTGATGGGGTTTGTGCACGTGAGACCCTTCCCACATGGGAGAGGTTTTGGGATGATTTCTTTCAGATAGAGATCAAGAAATGACAACTTGGGGTAGCAAATCCAGTTGAGCAGGATGAGGATGTAGCACTGTCGGCAGGAGGTAAGAAAGGCAAAGGGAAGAAGCAGGCTTCCACAAGCAATGGTGGGGGCAAAGACAAAGGTAAATGTAAACAGGGTAACACACAAAAGGACTATTCCAAGGTGAAGTGTTGGAATTGTCAAAAGATGGAACACTATGCAGTTGTATGTTCGGAGAAGAAGAAGAAGAAGGGGAAGAACTAGAGTGTGGCAGCTTCAGCAGAGGTTGAGGATTTTGCAGTTCGTTTTGACCGGGAGTTTGGGTTCACTGCGTGTGAGTTTTCTAGTGCAAGATCACCTGCCACACAGGTTCAGAGGGAGCATGCTTTTCCCTCGATTAGCGGAGCATCTTCGGGTATCTGGTATGTGGATAGTGGGGCTTCACGTCACATGACAGGAGTTCGTGAATACTTCTCAGAGCTTTCAGAGAGTGGCACTGATATGGAGGTAGTACTCAGTGATGACAGAGTTGTTAGAGCAGTCGGTGTGAGGACACTGACATTTCAGAGGGAGTCCAAACCTCTCTTGAAGGTGTCAGATGTTTTTTATGTGCTAGGGATGAGGAAGAACCTCATATCCATCTCAGCTTTGGAGGACAGAGGATATGAGGTACTGTTCAGGGGAGGACAGGTGTTGATGTATCCCAGGGGAACTCCAGCTGATTCAGCTAGAGTGATAGGTGTACGCCATGCAAAGGTGTACAAGTTTGCATTCCAGTCCCTTTTGGCATTGAGCAGTAGTATCGACAACAGATCTAGCAGTATTGAACTGTGTGAGATTTGGCACCGAAGGATGGGGCATATGTATCATGGAGCGTTGAGGACCTTGCGGGAGATCACTACAGGTGTGCCAAATTTTAGTACTGATCACTTTGATACTTGCAGAGGATGTGCGATGGGCAAGTTTGCCGAATCCCCTTTTCCCTGCAGTGACAGCAGAGCGACTGGGATACTTGATTTGATTCATTCTGATGTGAGCGGTCGGATGTCTCATGTTTCCTTGAGTGGATATGAGTACTATGTTTTATTCATTGATGATCACTCCAGGAGGACCTGGATTTATTTCTTGAAGACCAAGAGTGAGGTCTTCAAGCGGTTTCAGGAGTTTAGAGCTCTTGTGGAGACACAGATAGGTCGGAAGATCAAGTCCCTGAGGTCGGACAATGGGGGAGAGTACACCTTTGGAGAGCTTGTTGACTATTGTGCGGAGGCAGGCATTAGGAGGGAGTTCACTGTTCCTTAAAACCCCCAGCAGAACGGGGTTGCGGAGAGGAAGAACAGATCCATCATAGGGGCTGCCAAATCCATGTTACATGATCAGGGGTTGCCATTGTTCTTGTGGGCAGAGGCCTGCAACACAGCTGTTTATTTGCAGAATAGGAGTCTGCATCGTGCCTTGGGACACATGACTCCGGAGGAGGCTTTTTCTGGGAAGAAGCTTGATATTGGTCATCTTCGTATCTTTGGGCGTATTACATACTTCTACATAGCCAAGGAGAAGAGGACCAAACTAGAGCCCACTGCAGAGAAGGGTATCTTTGTGGGCTACAGTGAGACCTCAAAGGCCTTTCGGATTTACATTCCTGCACAAAGGAAAGTTGTTGTTAGACGGGATGTGAAGTTTGAGGAAGACAGGGCCTTTAAGAGGTCACGAGAGTTAGAGTATCTGGATCAGCCAGACCCTCAGCAGCAGTTGAGTCAGTCGCAGGGATCCAGTGGGCAGGGATCAGGAGGATCCGGAGGTACATCTATCACGATGCCAGGTCTGTCAGTGAGCAGTGGCTCAACGAGCCTGAGGGGTGGTGCTTTGGGCAGCTTGAAGAGAATTTCACATAGCAGTTCACTAAGGAGTCGACTGATGGACAGTTCACACGGTACCTCAACTTCTACAGGTTCAGGTGCAGGCAGGAGGACAGTGGACAGTTCAGGAGTTCAGGCTCCTGATGGTGATGAGGAGGAGGAGTTTCATTCTCCAGTGGGAGAAGCATGCTCAGGGAAGAGGAAGCCCATGTGGCTTCATGACACCTTGAGAGATGCCACATCTGTTGCTGAGCTTAAGAGGCCGGTCAGAGAGAGCAGACCCCCTGAGAGGTTTTGTAGCTATATGGCAATGGCAACCAGCATCCTTGACTATGAGCCTTCTAGTTATGAGGCAGCTAGCCAGCAGGTCTGGAGAGAGGCCATGCAAGAGGAGTATTCTTCTATCATGAATAATGATGTTTGGGAGGTGGTGCCGAGGCCTGAGGGAAAATCCGTGGTTACTTCCAGATGGCTTTACAAGGTAAAGCATGCTGCAGATGGCAGCATTGAGAAATTCAATGCTGCCATCTATCACGATGCCAGGTCTGTCAGTGAGCAGTGGCTCAACGAGCCTGAGGGGTGGTGCTTTGGGCAGCTTGAAGAGAATTTCACATAGCAGTTCACTAAGGAGTCGACTGATGGACAGTTCACACAATACCTCAACTTCTACAGGTTCAGGTGCAGGCAGGAGGACAGTGGACAGTTCAGGAGTTCAGGCTCCTGATGGTGATGAGGAGGAGGAGTTTCATTCTCCAGTGGGAGAAGCATGCTCAGGGAAGAGGAAGCCCAAGTGGCTTCAGGACACCTTGAGAGATGCCACATCTGTTGCTGAGCCTAAGAGGCCGGTCAGAGAGAGCAGACCACCTGAGAGGTTTTGTAGCTATATGGCAATGGCTACCAGCATCCTTGACTATGAGCCTTCTAGTTATGAGGAGGCAGCTAGCCAGTAGGTCTGGAGAGAGGCCATGTAAGAGGAGTATTCTTCTATCATGAATAATGATGTTTGGGAGGTGGTGCCGAGGCCTGAGGGAAAATCCGTGGTTACTTCCAGATGGCTTTATAAGGTAAAGCATGCTGCAGATGGCAACATTGAGAAATTCAAAGCGAGGTTTGTGGTTAGAGGGTTCTCCCAGGTAGAGGGAGTTGATTATGAGGAGACCTTCGCTCTCGTGGCTCGATATACTTCGATCCGCTCCATTATATTGATAGCAGCAGAGATGGGTTGGAAGATCCACCATATGGATGTGAAGACTGCATTTCTCAATGGCTTCATACAGGAGGAGGTGTACATTGAGCAACCACAGGGCTTTGAGGTGCATGGGAAGGAGTCCCATGTGTGCAGACTGAAGAAGGCTCTTTATGGCCTGAAGCAAGCTCCCTGAGCTTGGTACTCCAGGATAGATACATACTTGCAGGGGATGGGTTTCACAAAGAGTGAGGCATATCCGAACCTTTATTATATTGTGATAGGTGAGGAGCCTCTCATTCTGGTGCTGTATGTGGATGACTTGATCATTACAGGTGCAGAGAGACTCATAGAGCACTCACTGCAAGAGAGATCTTGCGGCGGAGTTTGAGATGAAGGACATCGACTTGATGCATTACTTTTTGGGTTTGGAAGTGTGGCAGGAGGAGGGGTATTTCTTCTTGGGGCAGGGGAAGTATATTGTGGACATCATTGACAGATTCCACATGGAGGATTGTAAACCCATGTCGACACCGATGATCACCAACTGGAAGAAGCTTTATGTTTCAGATTCCGAGTTGGTGGATCCCACATTGTACAGGCAGCTGATTGGTTCCTTGCTGTATTTGGTCAACATTAGACCAGATATTTGTTTTGCAGTCAACACGATGAGTCAGTTTATGTGTGAGCCTAGGAAGGTTCACTGGGTGGCTGCAAAACACATTTTGCGGTACTTGCAGGGGACAGTGGATTATGGTCTGGACTACAAGCAGGGGGATGGAGTGAGATTGGTAGATTATACTGATTCTGCTTGGGCAGGTTGTGCTTCTGATAGGAAGAGCACTTTAGGGTGCTGTTTTGGGTTGGGTTCGGCAGTAGTGTCATGGTTCAGCCGGAAGCAGCAGTCAGTAGCATTGAGTTCAGCGGAACCAGAGTATATGGCAGCCAATCTAGCTAGTTGTGAGGCCATTTGGCTTCGCAAGATGTTGTTTGGCTTATTTAGTCAGCCGTTGAGACCTTCAGTGATTTACTGTGATAATCAGAGTTGCATTAAACTCACGGAAAATCCAGTGTTTCATGACAGGTCAAAGCATATCGTGATCAAATATTATTTCATCAGAGACTATGTTCAGAAGGGAGCTGTGAAGCTTGAGTATATTCCCACTGATGAGCAGGTTGCAAATATTCTTACCAAAGCCTTACCACGGGGCAAGCATGTCTACTTTAGAGACAAGATGGGTGTGGTGAGGAACACCTTCCTCGGTAAGAGGGAGTGTTGAAATTTGGTACCGGAGGACAGGTGGTTCCTTAAGGCTTTGATCTTTGGCCTAAGGAAAAGTGTCCAAAAGAATTTAATTTTTCTCCTAAAGTGACTTTATAATTTTTATAAAGTTAAATCTAATTTAAAAGTGACTTTAAGTGATAAAGTTACTAAAGTGTAATTTTAAAGTGACTTTTATAAATTCAATGAAAAATTATAAAGGAAAAATGACTTTGAAAATAAATGACTAAGTGGGTCATTATTAAAGTGGGGTGAATTAAAAAATAGAAAGTGAGATTTAAATGAGCATTTAATCTCAGCCATAGATCTAAATCTATTTCAGCCATTGGATTTAGGGATCACCCAAAAGTCACTTAGGGTTGGATTTTTAAGGGAGGAAAATG
Source organism: Pinus taeda (assembly GCA_000404065.3). Lineage (NCBI taxonomy): Eukaryota > Viridiplantae > Streptophyta > Pinopsida > Pinales > Pinaceae > Pinus > Pinus taeda. The sequence continues at coordinate 128,136 of APFE030918380.1, forward strand.
AGGAAAAGATCATTCATTCTTTCATGAGCAGATTGGGAGAAGCAGAGCAAGAGAGCAAGGGAGATTTCTGAACAGTGAGGAGAAGGAGGCTGCAAGTCTGTACAGTGGAGTTTTAGCAAGGCAGAGTTTCAGCAGGGTGAAGTTTCAGCAAGGCTGAGTTTCAGCAAGTCTGTACAATAGAGTTTCAGCAAGGCGGAGTTTCAGCAAGGCTGAGTTTCAGCAAGTCTGTACAGCGGAGTTTCAGGAAGGCGGAGTTTCAGCAAGGCTGAGTTTTAGCAAGTCTGTACAGCAGAGTTTCAGCAGGGCGGAGTTTCAGCAAAGCTGAGTTTCAGCAAGTTTGTACAGCGGAGTTTCAGCAAGGTGGAGTTTCAACAAGGTGGAGTTTCAGCAAGGTGGAGTTTTAGCAAGGCTGAGATAAGTTGTAAAAGTTTGCTTGCTAATTTTTGCTGAATATTTCTCTTACTGTAAAAAGCATTTTCCAGAAATAAAAGAAGCTTTCGAACTGGTTTCCCCAAGAGTTGTAGGTGGTTTTTCTAGGGTCATATTGACCAAAAATCTCTATGTTTAAATGTGTTTTAATGGATGTTTATTACTGTTGATTTTTATTTCCGCAATTTCCAACATTCTGTAAAATTTCCAGAATTTGTGTTTTCAGAGAATTTTTATTTTATTTTTTCAGTTGTTAAATGTATGGTTATGGGAAAGTTCATTTAACTATATGGAAGAAATAAGGAGAAACTGAAAACCGGGGTGGGAAAACAGAAAATTTCTACAGAAATCGATCAATTTTAGAGTATCTTATCAAGTGGAAGAACTTATCTGCTAAAGATTCCACATGGGAGGATGAAAATTTTATACAGAAGCATCCAGAACTACTCAAGCGTTGAGGACAACACTTTTTTGAAGGAGAGGGTCATGTTGGGTCCCTATAATACTAGTGATTACCCCATTACTATTGTAGTTGTGCCCCTTATTAATATTGTTGTGCCCCTATTGTCCCCATATTTTTATTACTGTGCCCCATAAAATCCCTTTATTGTTATTTTTGTGGCTTTATATTATTATTGTTAGGTCGGCTGGGTTATATTGTGACTCCTTAGACTCCTATATATGGAAAGGAGGTTTTGTCATTTGAATCATCCAAGAATTGTTCACTTATGTAATGTAAAGGAGGTTAACTCTCGAAGAGGTTGAATTTTAAGGCGTTGATCTATCTTTTCTATCTTTTTCTTGAGTTGGTTTCATAACATAGTAACTCAAACCACAGTTGCTACTGGGCTCCAAAGTGTTTGCCCAACCAAGGCTCCAGGACTAGTAACTCAACCCACCAAGGACTCCAGAGCATTGGTCCAACCAAGGCTCTAGGACTAGTAACTCAACCCAAGTTGTTACATGGCTCAAGAGCGTTTGTCCAACCAAGGCTCCAGGAACTAGTAACTCAACCCACAACTAAAGGAATATGAGAACCAACCATAAAAAAAAAAGGAAATGAACCCAAAACACCATGGCTATCCAGGAAATGGCAAGGCTAGGCAAATCCAGTGTCAATCTAGGCAATCCTCCATGCTAATGACAAATCATAACCAAGAAACCACATGCATACGATATGCATGCCAAAACTAGTGAGAAAACATACATGCAATTCGGTACCTGCAAGCAAAACCCTATGTAGTTGTTGATCCCGATGTCCTCTTGTGATTTCTTGCTCTTCCTTTGACTTATTGCTCCAAAACTCCAAGTATGCCACACTCCTCCAAGAGTGCTCCAAGGAGAATCTAAGTGTCCAAGGGTATGTGAGAGAGAGCTCCAAAACTAAACTAACAAAAGGTTACAAACTGATCCTTAGAATCCTTTTTATCAATGAGGCCTCTATTTTCTTCATTTTCCATTATTTTTCCTTCATTTTCCTCCTCACATGCAACGTGGTGACCTTTCACCTCCTCTTCTCCTAATTTCCATTATTTTCATAAATAAAATGCCAATAAATGCCACTTGCCTTCTCAAAGCCTTAGCCATTTCCTTTGCTAATTTCCATAACCAATAATTAATCACAAGTGATCCCCATTACTATGTTTTGCCCAACATTCAACTTGGAATATTTGTCCCATGACCAAGGTCTTATTTTACCTTTATTAATTTTACATGGATTTTAACCAAGGTTGTTACAGAACCCTCCCCCTTGGGGGAATATTGTCCTTGTGGTTCAACGACACCTACAACCAAAAATATTGTTGTAAGCAAAACATATTGTCCATGGAGCTTTAGAACTTAGCTCTTTGCAGTATTTACAATGATCAACCTGCTGAGAAGTAAACCAACATGACAACCATAATGACATGACACCCATACCGCGTATTGGAGCTTTATAACACAACTCATGGTGGTATTTACATCCATACACATATGTAAATATACTAAAAAATCATACCAAAACATATACTGAAACATATACTAAATACATATACCAAAACATTCACTCAATCAACAAATAGAGAAGGAAACATAGCTTGCATTTGATCCGCCATCTCCCATGTAGCTTCATTGGGCCCAAAGTGCTCCCACTGCACTTTAAACTACTCAATTGCTTGGTTCCAGAGCATGAGAATCTTTCTCTACAAAATGCACTGAGGTTCCGGCTGGAATCCTCCTTCTGGCTCCACCTGCAATACATACTAGTAAATCACATGATCAACATCTTTAACATACTTCTTAAACAATGAAACATGGAAAACATCATGGACTTTCACTGTCGGAGGCAGTGCAAGTCGATAGGCTACTGGCCCAATCCTCTCAAGAATCTTGAAAGGTCCACAAAACCGAGGTGCCAGCTTGGCACATGATCCAATCCTCAAGGAACACTTCTTCAGTTTGATGCATAAGTACTCCTTAAACAACCTGTTCTGATCTGCATAACTCTTATTCCTATCCTGTCTTTCTTTTATATTCTTCTTGATTACCTACATTTCTTGTTCCATTTCCATCAACATGTCCAGTCCAATCAAGACCATGTTCACTCAATCACTCCAAATGATGGGAGTATTACAACTCTGCCCATGCAATGCCTCAAACAGACTCATCCTCAAAGATTCTTGATACCCATTTTTGTAAGCAAACTCTACTAGTGGAAGATACTCTTCCCACTTCTGTTGTTGATGCATCACATACATCCTCAATATGTCCACTAATATCCTGTTGATCCTCTCTGTTTGTCCATCTGTCTACAGATGATAACATGTACTGCAGGCCAACTCTGTGCCCAAACCCGCAAACAAATCCTTCCAAAATTTGGAAGTGAACTTCACATCCCTGTCTAGCATAATTTTTTTTGGAACACCATGCAATATGACCACATCCCTGATGTAGACCTGTGCTACATCATTCACTGAGTATGTAGACTTCACTGGAATGAAGTGCGCAACCTTTGTCAACCTGTCCACCATGACCATGATGGAATCATGCTGTCTAGATGTCCTCGACAAACCTGTGATAAAGTCCATGGAAATGACCTCCCATTTCCACTCTAGAATCGAAATCAACTGTAGTAATCCACCTAGATGCTTACACTCTGCCTTCAACTGTTGACAATCCAGGCACCTGGCTATGAACTCTACCATGTCTCTTTTCAAATTTGGCCAATAGTAAAACTTCTTCACTGTTGTCTGTGTCTTCTGATAGCTTGGGTGACTTGAATATGGTTTCACATGAAACTCCCTCAAGGTCACCTTCTTGAGTTCATTGTTGTTTAGCACATATATCCTATCTCTAAACCTGACCAATTCATCTGCCGTGAGACAATAGTCCACATCTTGTGCACCTGCACCAATACCTGTACCACTGCATGTACCTGTACCTATACTTGTACCTATCTCATTACCTGTACTCTGTTGGAATCTATGCCTAATACCTGACATCATGTTGACCTTCCTGTAGATATGTCCTATAGGAGATCATAGCTGCTATATGATTTACCTATATCTGCCTACTAAGAGCATCTGCAACCTGTTCTTCTTACCCTTAATATGACTGATCTCAAAGTCAAACTCATTGATCATGGCCAACCATCTAGCTTGCCTGGTATTTTGATTTGGTTGGTCAAATAGATACCTCAATCCAATGTGATCACTCATCAATACAAATCGTCTACCTAGAAGATAGTGCCTCCACATATTCAATGTATGAATTATTGTTGCCAACTCAATGTCATGTGTCAGATAATTCTGCTCGTGCTCATTTAGTTTCCGTGAATCATAACATACCACCTGTCCTTCTTGCGTAAGGACTCCACTTGGTCCTCTCTTGCAAGCATCTGTACGTACCACGAACTCTTTGTTTGAATCTGCGATCTTTAACATTGGAGCATGTGTCAACAACTGATTTAACTGCTCAAAACTGGTTTCACATTCCTCTTTGCCTTCAAACTTCTTACCTTTCCTTTGATACGATGTGATAAGATAAGCAATCTGTGAGAAATTCCCGATGAACCTCCTGTAATACCCTACTAACCCCATGAAGGGCCTTATCCCATCCACATTCCTAGGAGTTTCCCACTCCATGATAGCTCTTACCTTTTCTAGATCCACTGCTATGCCTTTCTTGGAAACCACATGTCCCAAGTAATGTACCTCAGTCTAAAAGAAACTGCACTTGCTAAGCTTAGCATACAACTGATGCTCTCTTGACAATATCAATACTATTGTTGCTAAGTGTTCGACATGCTCTTATTCATTTTTAGAATATATCAATATATAATCAATATATAGAAATAAATTGATCACAAAGCTTACTATCCATCTCGATAATAAACGCCTCATGATCTGCCTGCCTGTTATCCAACACTACATAGTTCCTAGGAATACTTTGTCCAACATCTCCCACTGTTTGTGCCTCCTGATCACTGTAGATTTGTGGTCTACCACCCTGATGTTGTGGATAATATCTCCTACTATGCTCTCCTCCACAAGTCCAACAACACACAGGCTCCCTATTTTCAATCTTATTCTTCTCCTCAGACTGAAGTCCTTGTCCTTTGCTAAATGTATTGAACTTCTTAGGTGGTGCGACATTACCTATATCCTAAGGTCTTTCTCGCTTCTTGTCCCATTTTCCTTTATTCTTATCATTACCCTTCCAATATTGCTTAGCCTCAAATTTGCACTTCGATTGCTCATAACAATGCTTTAGCTCTCTGATGGCTTCCTCCAATGATTTAGGCTCATCGAACCCAGTCTTGTTTTGAATGCTATCGACAACCCACTAATGAATCCTTGAATCTTGGCCTTCTCCTCCTTGAGGTAAGGCACATACCTTAGTACCTCCAAGAATCTGCTAGTGTACTCCTCATCGATCATGGATCCCATCTTTAGCTTATAGAATTCTTTTGCCCTATCATCACAGTATCTCTTCAACAAACACTTATTCCGAAATAACCTCTCGAACTCACTCCAAGTCAACTCCTCCTCATAAATATCTCTGACATTATTTACATCTTCCCACCAGATATCTGCTTTACCTTTAAGACTGAATGTAGTTATTCTAGCTTTCATGTTTTCTGAGTAATCGTGCAATCTGAAGAACTTATTCATTCCAAGCAACCATGCTTCTACATCCCATGACCTCTTCATCTCTCCATCAAATATAGATGGTTTTTCTTTCTTAAACTCATTCGAAAAATATCCCTTGTCACTCCTCTTGTAAGGATGATAACAATGACGATTATAGAGCCTGTAAGAACCAAAACTAGAATAATGCCTGTGTCTATCACCTCTTCTATTGGAAGTGCCCAAGAACCTGCCATCTCTGGTCATGTCATCTCTATCTGAAATGTACCCACCAAGAGACCTACTACCATATGCCCCATTAGTTCTTTCCTCCTATCCATGACTGAACCGAAGTGGCCCATGTCACAACAATTCTAGCAAACTCTGAAGGATTACTGCATAAACCTCTACTTGTTTCTCATGTGCCTGTATGATTATGTCATTATCTTCTTTGTAACTCCTTATTTCTACCTTCAAGATTCTTAATGTGTCTGCTAAGTCAGGAGAATTCCCAACACCACGCTGCTCATCTGATCGATAAGGAGAATCTCATGAACTGTAGTCTAGCATCCTGTCAGTCATATTGATCTCTTTTCTGCAAGGCATATTATGTCAGCTAAACTAAATCATAAACAAACCAACGTACCTTAGCATCATTCAAGGAGGATATCTCCTACAAGATCAACCATTCAACATAATACATGTATAAACATAATCATAACAACATGTAAATATGTAGCATATAGATAAAACAACATATAAACAACATTCCAACCATAGTCCAGTCATCAATGCTTTGCTATATCAACCACATACCATGACCTCATGCATGACAACAAAAACCATACCAATGTACACTTGACAACACGTAAGCACTTGACATGCATAAATAACGCATAACCGATCATACAATCATGACGACACATTCTACAACACACCATCAACGTTCACATGGTGACATCATTACAACCATGAATAACACCATGCATATGCAAAAATCACATAAACCACAAGCATAAGGAACACATATGCAACCAACATGAATGCATGACCAACACACTGCCCATCCAGTTTGAGGGGTGAACCTGGCTTTGATACCACTCTGTAACGCCCTCCTCCCACATCTACCCAAGTAATCGACCAACCAGGGTAGACATGTGACGAAGAGTTACTGTTATATCAACATCAACATCTTCTAGACCTTCTAGACCGACGCCTAGGAACTCACAATGAAAACTACACATGACATGGAAGCATTACTTCCAACACCCTCCCTTAATGCTTACATGAAAAACATATTCAACAATAAATAAATATGTCTCGCCGGTCTTCATCAGTACCCACATCCACTATGGAATCTCACAAACTTCGCTCTTTCACCACCACATCTTTGAGTTGTTACTTGACCTCCATTTAAAACGTAGCCGCCTCTGACCATCGTTGATGAACTTTGCATGATCAACAATATTGACAATTCAGCACGTCGGGGCTTCCGGGATGAAAGCCATCCTATGGACCAACCACCATCTGTTGAATATTTCACTTTCGACTATCTGTCAGTTGATAGGACGGAGGTCTAGATATTGAATGTGCTCAAGAGCTTATCAAACAACTTGACTTTACAAGAATTGATGTTTTAGACACCGAGGCTTCCCGTTTAAGAACCACCAACCCTTTTCATAACCAAAATTACTAACACACAATAATTGACATTTCAGACATCTGGGCTTCTAGTTTAAGAACCATCAATCCTTCTTTAATTTGAATTTAAAGACAACTAAATATCAAACCCCACACCACGAAATAAAAGACACACAAACAAAACTATATTAAGTTAAACAATCACCCAAACCCTCATTTCTTCAATCATGAAACACCCAATTGCCTCCCAAGAGCTTCACCTTCTTAATATGTCATATTTCCTTGGTTGCTCATTCCACGCAGGTTTGGAAAAATTACACAGGGTTCATGCAGACAAATGCATAAAGCTTTAGATCTGGCCATATCATGCTCAGCTCAGATTTCTTGCAAGTAGTTAGCCCGAACTTGGCATCTATCTGGTACAGTTCAAAGCCTTCCACTGAGCACGAACCATTGCAACCTCAAGGCCTCTTCCTTATTCCTTCCACATATTTCTGTTTAGTTGGCTTAAATGAAGTTCAATATCTCAAACAAAGACCATTGAACTCCATTGCACCAGATTTTAGATCCAAATCTTGCTGTGCCATAAACATGATGCTAGATGAACCAATGACATTGGTTGCGGCCACAATGTTCCCCTGAAGAATTTACCCTAGGATTCACGCTGAAAATTGTTGGTCTCATTTTAGGATGATCTTTACAAAGATATGCTTCAGATCTTTGCGTTCAACAGCTTAATAAATCCGATGTTGATGATCCACATAAAATTGTATGCAGGTCAACTAAAAGACGACTGAAAGATGACGCTGTTAAGGAGGACATTGTTTCAAATCTAAGTCTTGTCTCTGTGCTCTATGCTTGATTGAGGCAGATTCCAGCGAGTAGATTTGACCACTGCTCCCACATTATTATCAGGTGACCATACGCAATAGATCTGGATTCTTGTCTTTAGTTGGCAACATCTCTCAACAGGATCTGGCCTAGATCCATGTTAGATAAATTAAGAGAGAGATTGTTTGAGGCGTGTTCAACTCTGCGGTAATTACTTGAGCATCATCAGGTTAGCTCGAGTTGGAGAGTGCCTAAATTTCAACTTCAATCTCCTGGGCCTTCTTTTGCAGATCTTCGCAGCGACAATCAGGAATGGGAGAGGTATTTCCCACCAGCACCATGCAAATGTTTAATGAAACACAAGAAAATAAATTCAGAGAAAAAAATAAAATTGATCTCACATGCCAAATCGCACACATCTATATTAATATTTACAAAAACAATAACACTCGGGTTTTCTTACAGCTTCCTAGCCCTCCCTGGAGGGAGTCAAGCCAGTGCCAGCTCTGATTCCATGTTAGAAAATTAGAACAGAGAGTGATTTTTCACAATACAAATCTCAAACTATATTATTATTCATTACAACAGTTACATATATAGGAAATTACACACTGACTTCGACACCTGTAGATAATGAATCTAACTCATTACATAAGAATCAACATCTTCTAGACCTTCTAGACTGACGCTTAAGAACTCACAATGACAAATACACATGACATGGAAGAATTACTTCCAACAGGTTATTCAGGAAATGGCTAGGCAAAAATTCATTGTCAATCCAGAAAATCCTCCATGCCAATGACAAATCATAACTAAGAAACCACATGCATATGCCATGCCAAAATTGGTGAGGAAAACATACATGCAACTCAGTACCTGAAAGCAAAACTCGCTGTAGTTGTTGATCCCGATGTCCTCTTGCGCTTTCCTACTCTTCCTTTGCTTTCTTGCTTCACTACTCCAAGTATGCCACACTCCTCCAAGAGTGTTCCAAGAAAACTCTAAGTGTCCAAGAGTATGAGAGAGAGAGAATAGAGAGAGAGCTCCAAAACTAAACTGACAAAAGGTTACAAACTAATCCTCATAATCATTTTAATCAATAAGGCTTCTATTTTCTTCATTTCCCATTATTTTTCCTTCATTTTCCTCCTCACATGCAACTTGTGACCTTTCACCTCCCTTTTCTCCTAATTTCCATTATTTTCATAAATAAAATGCCAATAAATGCCACTTTGCCTTTCCAAAGCCTTAGCCATTGCTTTGACAATTTCCATGGCCATTAATTAATCACAAGTGATCCCCATCACTATGTTTTTTCCCCAACATTCAGCTTGGAATATGTGTCCCATGACCAAGCTCTTATTTCACCTTTATTAATTTTACATGGATTTTTAACGAGGGATGTTACATGGGAAGTACTTGAGATTGAAGAGGCATATAATTTGGTTTGTATAGATTCTCTTCTCCTTCTTCTTCTCTATTTTTTTCAGAGCCTCGTAAAGAAGAATTGATTAAATTGGAAATAAGAAAGAGGGAGGTCCTAAAAATACAAGAAGAAACTAGGAGATTAAAAAGTAGAATGAGTTGGTTCAAAGCAAGAAATGATAATACTAAATTTTTCCATAAGGTAGTTAATCAGAGAAGAATTCAAAATTTTTATATCGGATTTGATTGATGATTATGGGGTAGAATTTTAAGCAATTGGAGTTGGAGGAAGTTGGTAAAACACATTTCTCTACACATTCAATAAGCCAAAAATGAAATATTGTTTCTCAACTACATGTATTACAAAACTACCCAAAGGTTTTTTCTAAGGAAGACTCTTCTAAGGTTGGGGCACAAATGTCTTTTGAAGAAATGTAATTTTTTATGAAGTTTTCGGAAGATAAAAATCTAGGGCCAAACAATTGACTGGTAGAATTATTTCAATTTTTTTTCTCTTTAATGGGAGAGGAACTTTTGGAGGGTTTTGAGGAATCCTAGTTACAAGGAAAAATGGTTGGGGCTTTGAGTGCAACTTATATTGCTCTTATTCCAAAAGTCTTAAGACCTGATTCTTTTAATGAGTTCAGACCGATATCTTTGTGTAAAACTAACAGAGACAATTTCACTAAAGCACTTTGGGTTCCTAAAAAATAGACAAATTCATGATGTAGTTGGGGTGGCTCAAGAATGTTTCCATTCTATCAAAATGAAGAAAAAATCTTATCTTGTTTTCAAGATGGATTTAAAGGCTTATGACAAGGTGAGTTGGTCCTTTCTTCATTTGATTTTAATCTAGATTGGCCTGGATTATGCAGATACCAAGTGAATTATGACATGTATATCTTAAGCAAATTTTGTTGTCCTTGTTAATGGTAAACCTTTTGGTTTTTTAAGAGTTATAGAGGGCGTAGGCAAGGTTGTCCTTTATCACCTCTGTTGTTTCTCATTGTAATAGAAGGACTAAGCAGATTGATAGGTAAGGAAATAACAACGGGTAAGATTGAAGGAATTAAAGTTGCTTCTCAAAAAGTGGCAACACATCTTTTATTTGTGGATGACATCTTATTATTTGGCTTTGGTTCAGTGAAGGATTGGGAAGCCTTTAGTAGAATTACTGATCTATTATATGTGAGGCCTCTGGGTTAGTGGTTACCCTTTCTAAGTCCTCCTTTTATTAGTCTTTAGCCTTTCTAAATCCTCGTCTTATTTGTCTTTAGCCTTTCTAAATCCTCCTTTTATTAGTCTTTGATGAATAAGTAGGATTTGGACATCATTAATTTTTTTATGCCATTTGATGTTAAACCTTTAGAAGGAGGTCTGAAATATATGTTTCTTTTTAAAACCTAGTGGTTATAGGAAATAAGATTGATTTTGGCTTCTAAAAAAATTGGAGAAAATGATTAATAACTAGATGTATAGATGGATTTGTTTGGAAGGTCATTTGGTCCTTGTAGAGGTTGTTTTAGAATATATTCTTGTTTATTGGTTGACTCTTATGAAGGCTCCAACGAGCATCTTAGACTTCATTAGATGAAAAATGTTTAGTTTTTTTTTGGTCTGGAAAGAGTGTGAAAGAAGGAATTCACCTTGTTAATTGGGAAAGCATTTCTCTTCCCAAAAAACTAGGAGGTTGGGGTATTAGGAACTTGTCTTGGTCTAACCAAGCTTTAAACTTGAAAAGTCTTTGGAGGGGGGCTTTTAGGGAGGGTCTCTGCTCACAAATTATGAAAAGTAAATATATGAAGAATAATGTTAGATTTAAAACTTTTGTGATCCATATTGTAGATGAATGTCTTTCTGGATTAATCACACCGTTAGGATTTGGTCGACATTTCGAACCAACTAATGTGGTTCATGTTACTTATTTCTTGGATAAAATAGTCACCAAAGATTGGGAGGAATGTTTCTATAATTTGGAGAAGCATGATGCACTCATACAAATGGTTAGACTCTTGGCTATCTTGGAAAATTGGAAATGGGAGACATGTTTTCATTGAGAGGGATCTATATATGGGAAGTAGAGATTCCTTTTATCTTAATGAAGATCTCATTAATTTTATGCATTTAAAAGGCATCTTTAGATTGAGTCCAGTAAAAATGAATAGGTTTTAGTTGATCCTATTGGCTTTCTAATGTAGATTTGGGACTATAACGAACACTTGCATCTGAATGGGACATTTATGTTATGATACTTTCTCAAGCAAACATTTGTTTGCCAGATTCAAATGATGAAATTTTGTGGAGTTGGAATGTAAAAGAAGGCAAGGTAACAACATTTCAACGCACAAAGCCATTTCACATTTCTTAATACAATGTGAAGTGGTGGTATTCCCTTTTATGGAAATTACATTTACCTCTGAAAATCAAATGCTTTAGTTGGTTGGTTCTTCAAAGGAAAATTCATACTTGGGAAAACTTACATAAAAGGAAAATTCATACTTGGGATAACTTACATAAAAGAGGTTTCAGGGGACCAAATATTTGTTATATGTATCAATTAGACTGTGAATCCATTTCTCATCTATTTATTTTCTGCCCTTTTGCAAAAACTGTTTGGAGGACTTTGAAAGATAAATTATAGTTTAAAGGTACCTAGGAAAGATAAAACTTCGAAGATAGTCTTGGGAAGTGGATTATGGAAAACAAAAAATTTCATACCCTTCCTTTCTCCAGGACTTGGGGAATTTGGATCGCAAGAATCAAATAATTTTGATAAAAAAGTTCCCAATGATGTAATTGTTTACAAAAAAATTATCGCTTTCTTCTCAAAATTTATGGATCTTACCAAAAAATTCATTAATCCTTATCAATCTGGAAAAATTCATTAATCCTTATGACATTGGGAGGACCATGTTAACTTTGGAGTTTCTATTTTAAATAAATGTTAGATTTGTTATAGTTTTAGTCATTCAAGGTCTATTCAGAAAAGTGAGAAATATATATGTTGGGTTTGAACTTTTATCATTTTGTTATAGGTTAGATGTCTCAAAAAAAAATTAAAATATCAATTATTTATAGCTATTTGACAACATCTTTGCAAATTGAATTTATATGTAACTTTGATTCAATAAAAATAGCAAGTTATGTAACTTTGAAGAAAAAAATAAAAAGAAAAAACCTACCTCATTATATCTCAATGAATAATAACAAGTTATGTGTTTTCCCTTGTGAAAAAGAAAAAAACACCTATCTCCTTTTCAACTCGTTTCACTTTGCTCATGAGCCGCCATTGTCTCTGCAACAGGGGTTTCGTTTTCAGATTCTTTGACTCTCCTGAGCTCATTCACGGATCTCCCTTACTCCCCTCGTCGACGGCTAATTTATCAGACGGCGGCTGGATTCCTGAGAGTTATTTCAGAGTGGAACTCTAGCAATGTTCGACGGCCTAGCTACAGGTAAGCGGGGGGAACGCCATTACAATTTTTCCTTCTCCATTCAACTTAACTGAGTCATAGCACAACTTGTCCTTACTGTCCGTGTCTTTGGTGTTGGTGGCAGGTTTTTTGGAGGGGATTCTGAGCAGTTTGACAGCATAATACCACTCTATGATCTTAGACCGAACTCCTCCAACCTTCAGAGTTCTTTTTGGAGCAATTTGTCTGCGATATGTCAACTTCAGGGTTTATTCTCTACAAGAGCATTTCTGTGTGGTCACCATTACAAAATATTCCAGCAGCCATCCGATTGTGGCATGGCTGTAGCAGACAGATATTCAGGTCAAATCAGTTCCACTTGCTGTCTGCTTTGAAACAATCTGGTTCACTAGATTTGTCTCCTGCATCAAATATTCCAGGTACATTGGATTTGCCTGTTTTTCATAGTTCTCGAGGTATTAGTGGGCTTTCTAGAAGGCCTAATCTAGTTGATGAAGTATACCAGCAACTACGGGCAGATGGATGGAATTCATCAACAGTGAGGAGACTGGAGGGGCTGGATGGTATCTATACTCCGAGAATTGTAGCCATGGTTTTGAATGAAAGGATGCCTACTGAGGTTGCAATGGGTTTTTTCAATTGGATTATGAATCAAGATGGATTCAAGCCAACAGTGGCTGTATACAATGCAGTGATAGGTATTTTGGGAAAGGCTGGAGATGTAGAGAAAATGAAGTCAATTATTGGGGATATGTCTAAAAATGGATGTGATATGGATGTTGTAACATATACTCAACTCATACATGCATACAAAATGGCTGATGACATTGATAATGCAATCAATGTTTACAATCTGATGAAGGAGAACAACTGCAAACCTAACGTGGTATTATACACTGCTATGATTGGTGCTCTTGCCAAGGGCAAGCAGTATAAGAAACTGACAGAAATGTATAGTGAAATGGTAAAAGAACAAGTTTTCCCCAATGTCATAACTTTCAACACTCTCATGAAAACTCTCTATGAAGCTGGCAATCTTGATGCTGCTTTTGAAATATTTAAAAAGATGCAAAGAATGAAGATTCATCCCAGTCCTCCTATATATGGTTTGTTTATGGAGGCATATGCAAAGGCAGGTGACATCGACATGGTAAAGGATCTTGTTAAGGAAATGAAAGAATATGGCTTTTCAGCAGGTCCTGTTTATTCCGATGTAATATACCACTTAGTCAAAGAAGGGAAGGAGAATGAAGCTATAGTAATTGCGCAGGCACTTTGGCCTGATGAAAAGAGTAGGGCCAAATTTCTGAATTTTGAACCGTTCCTGAAGGCTATTCCAGCAATCAAACATCAGAAGCTGGATAATAAGCATGGCATATTTAGCATTTCTGAAATCACAAAAAACCTTCAGATTTGGACGCCAGTTACTATTGCAGCTCTAGAGGCTGCATCTGTGGACTGGAAGAGTCATCAAGTCGTGTTGGTGATCAAGCGAGTGGAGAATCCACGCATTGCATTGGAATTTTATTATTGGTTGAAGAATTCAGGTTTTAAGCATGATGAACACACTTCTTCTGCTCTTGTCTTGAGGTTGGCAAAGTCAAAGAAATTCTCAGCCACAATGAATCTGTTGCATAAACTGAAGGAGGAAGGTATTAAGCTACCATTACAAGTATACAATGAGCTCATCATATGTGCTTCAACACAAAAGCAATTCAAAATAGCTCTCAGAGTTTTTCGTGTTATTAAAGATACTGGTTTGAAACCAAATCTAAAGATATACTCAAATTTGATTACGGGACTTTCTAGTGGTCCCCTATATGGTTCAGCTTTGGAACTATTTCGAAGCATGCTGCGTGATGGAATTTGTCCTGACAACACAACTATCACTGCTTTACTCTACCGGATTGGTTCTTCAGATGACCCGGAAAAAGCTGGATCCCTTTTCAAAGAACTTTTAGAATATGGCTTGAAATTTAATGCCGATGTTTACATGGCTCTCCTATATGCATATTGCAAGCATGGAAAATCTGAAATGGCTGTAAAGGTTTACAGTGACATGAAAACAGCTGGGTTGGAGCCAGTGACAGTAGATGGAGATATTGCTGTGGTGTTATCCTCGTTTGACAACCCAGAGGATGCCAGTAAGCTTAAAAAGGAAGATATTTTAACCATAAAATCCTATATCCGTACTGCTTTGGTTCATGAACCATGCATACGGACACCTGGCAAATTTCAGCAGCAGCTGAAGGATATTCATGATGTACTTGTCACAAATCTAGTTGAAGGAAATTTGGCAGTAACAGGGTAGCATTTAAGGATTAGTACGCCAGAATAGTTTCTATAAAGATGTGGTCTTTTGGAAGGATGGGTATTTTCTTGTATTATCCTTTACGGCCATGAGTTCTAAAAGAGCTTCTAGTTTTTATATTTCCTGATGATTATATGGATTAAATTTTGTACCGGAATCCATGCTTGATTCTTGAAAAAACATTTTATGAGAGTTCGTAATTGCACATGCAAATTTCAAAGCTAGTATATGTTTGTGGACTTGAATTTTATCCTTGTGAGTGCCTTTTTAATCTGCTCATATCTATGGGTAGTTTTTTAGGCTTCTCATTTCAGTAGTTAGTGTTTTAAGCTGGTCATTTATATTCATTACAAGAAACCTTTGGTTGCATCTCTGTTTTAAAGTTTAGCTTAGATGGAGGTGTGGATTTAGACTGGCTTCCCAAGAATTAAAGCTCAAGCATGGGATTTGTGTTGTTAAATTAAGGTGTTTAAGAAAAATAAATGGACTTTCCATCTATTCTGAACCAGTACTGGCCACCTATAGGTACAATAAGTTAGAACCAATCAAACTGTTATTTATGTCTACTGCCAAAGAAGACATTGTGCAAATCTAGATATGAGTTGATAAAATTTATTGCATTTGCTTCATGTTTTGTTTGCTTTATGTGAAAAGATCTGGGCTGCAGATGCTTTCATTGGAGGGATAAAAGAATGTACTCTGCATTAGCACTGGTTAAATCAAAATGCTATCCTTCTTATCAAGGAGATGCATGCCTGGAACATAGTTGGTTGTTCCCAACAGTCAAGACATCTATGCTTATATCAACGAATAGATTTTCTCAATGATGGTTTCTAGTCTGAAGGTCTTCTTGTGTGGATTACATTTGTTGGTTTGAGATCCTGTCACACCTAACAATGCCTGTTTGATTTTCGGTAATTATTTAGAGACATTCTTTCAACTTGATATAACTAAGGCTTTAGTGAAGAGGGTTAGGCTGACCTATAGTTTTCCCTATTTCTCATGGCATTTTATTTTATAGGATGGGAGAACTGAGGATCGAGGGAAATACATTATCTGATCTTTTCTTGAAATAATTCCTATATCAAATAGTACAACACATATATCGGCTAACTATTGTTTTTCATATAGTTTACACTAATTTTTGTCAACTGAAGTTCAAGACAGTATTGCCCACTCTTGCATTTGAAATTGAAACTAGATTTGACATGGCTTTATTGTGTAAAAATGTTCTTATCTGTAGTTGTCTAGGTTTCTGTATTCTGGTGCAAGACCTGAACGTGCATGCAGCATTGCTGTTAGTCTGTGGAGATTCATATGCGTACTAGCATGATTTAAATTATGATGGTTGTAACATATGTGTCTAGAATGTCATGTATACAGGATGCCCTAGGTGTATTGTTTGTGTTGTGTCATCTCATCACGTTTTTTGTAAACTGAGGTTATGGATGTGCTGATGAATCTCCAAACTCACCTATGGAGGATGATGATCCAACGATAAGCTACATGCTTCAGGTCTATAATTTAAACTTGAAAGAAAATGGCTTGCTGTAATTCATCTAACAATTCATCAATAATAGGAATAGGAAATTTATCTTTAATGGTGATCTTGTTGAGATTTCTATAATCTGGATCAGTGTTTTACGAACTGGCCGGGTCAGCACCAACCCGGCCGAGTTGGTCCGGGTCAATAACCTGGGTAATGAAACGGTCTTCAACCCGGTTCGGTCGGCCGAGTCAGCAATGACTCGGCCAAGTCACTCAATGACTCGGCTGAAACGGCCGGGTCCGCATAAAAACGGCCGAGTAGCTGGGCGGGTTCATCCGGACGCAAACAGAAATTGTTTAAGTGTTTTTTGTGGATTTGAAATGGGTTTTAGGGTTGGTTTGTACTCCAAACAGCAATGTAGTAATGCCTAAACATCTTTGGGGTCCATATCCCCCTCCCAAAAGCTATTTAACTCACCCAAGAGCTCTCACAGCAGTCTTGTGCATTTGAGTGAGAGTCTTCTTTGAGAGTTAGTGAGCAGTTCTTGAGCTTGTTTTGAAGCAGCAGTGAGGAGTCTTGGAGGAGCATTGTAGCTGGAGTGAGGAACTTCTTGGGCAGCCATTTGGAGCAGCATTGAGGAGCTGATTCTTGGAGCAAGCTTGAGGAGGCAGTTTGTGCCTGGAGGTATTTTTTTTCACCTCTATAAATCTGTTTTTGCTTAGTAAATTTGAGGTGCATATCTAGAAAGCTTAGAGACTGTTTTTTGTCAAATAAATGAACATTGAATTAAGGT
>APFE030918380.1:145619-198118 GCA_000404065.3 Pinus taeda
ATATTTAATGTATTTTTTACAACGACCGAGTCATTGAAAACGAGCCGGCCGAGTCATTACCGTTTCGGAGTCGGAGTCATTGCTCGGCCGAGTCGGAGTCGGAGTCGAAGTCTTAAAACATTGATCTGGATGACACATATGCCATGAACCATCCTTTTTAGAATCCATCATATCTGGTGAAGATTTGTCTGCTTTGTTTATGGAATCTTGCTATAAATTTGAACTTCTTTGTGTGAGATTTTTGAATAACTGTTCTTTAAACATCATGCAGGCATGGGCTCGTCTTTGCAAGTGCCTTGGGCAGGATTTCTTGCCATACATGAACATTGTTATGCCACCTCTACTTCATTCAGCACAACTCAAAACAGATGTTACTATTACTGATGCTGAAGACATAGTTGATGAAAACATTGACTCTGGTGATGACAGATTTATGATTCTTTCTCCATTAATGGGCAGCAAAATTTCCATTGAAGTTTGAATCTTGATAGCTTTAATGGTTGGGAGGTTAATGAGTGATTTGGGTGTATTTTGATTTGCTTTCATTTGCATGTGAAAAATATCAGTTAGACTCTGAATTATCAGGGAATATTTTGGAGCTTTGTCGCAGATGTGTCTAAGAGTAAAAAAAAAAAAAAAATTGTTCTTTTTTTTAATATAATTATCTATTTTGTTAACTTATTAAAATGTACATCCACATATTGCCTATATTGCTTATGCTAGGAGGCGCATTCTACATCCCAGTATGGGGAAGACACGTCAACTCTGTTTTTAATGCTATATATGTCGGCCAAATATATCACTTTATAACAAAAAATATATAAATATGTATTATTGTAAATGAAACGGTTAACACTTTGAGGGATTTAATCCCTCTCTCAGTGCTTTATAGGTCTAGGGTCAAGATGGATTTAGGCTGTTAATTTATTCTAGTATTTATCATTGTATATATTGTTTGTCAGACTGTGGTCTATCAATTTTTGTAGCATCGGATGGTTTCTAGCCATGAAATTTGGTGGAGAGGTTAGAATGCATGAGATTTCCAAATCCCATAAATCTTTTTTGGAAATTCCACTTAGAGATAGCTTAATTAGATTATTAACCAATTTTTAAAAATTTCTTAAGTTTAAACTTAGGGAATATGGTTAATTAATCAGAATTAATTAAGTGAAGGTGTGAATTATGTAGAAACTCACACAAACCGACTCCAAGATGATCTTAGCCATTGATTAAGATTTAATCTTGGCAGTTGGTGCTCCGATAGTGAATTATACAAGGAAGTCGATGGGCTTTTGGAGAAGACATACTAGACACGCCAATAGTTTGACTTCCTTGGCATCTCGATTTCCAGAGAGTAGCAACAGTTGTTGGAGAGCCAGAGATCGAAGCAGAGACAATGAAGGGCAGAGATAGTGATCCGGAGGAAGTTTTCCAGATTTAGAGAGGCAACAACAAGGGACCGAGTTATTCCTAGTGAGACAACACAGAGCACTGCGCAGTTGCTTGAGGGAAGCAATTCGATTTAGCTGGAGAGAAATTCGTTTTCAGTTCCAAAGACCGGGCAAAGGGTCCAAGACTCCAAAGTGCAGGGGAAGCAGTTTCCTCGGCAGAAACATGCATAACGACTTCATCAGAGGCAGTTCAGAGGCTAGACGTCATAGGGTCTGTGCAAAGCAACACAAAGGTTGACGCAGAGGGTCCAAGAGGATGAGTTTTTGAAGAGAATTTGTGTAGAGATTGCTTGTGGAAGAAGGGTAATTCCCTCAGATAATTTTGCCCAAATTTTCTTTGCTATTTGGATTGCCAGTTGGGCAACCATAGATCTTATTCATAATTTCACTGCTGCATAATAATAAAAACCCTCACTGCTGCACTAGTTTTCCCACATTGGGTTTTTCCGGGGACATTTGTCCAAAAATAACGGTGTCATTTTTGTGTGGGTGTGCTAGTATTTTCTCAGTTTCCAGTGCTATTATTTCCACAATTTTTATTTGTGAACGTTGCAGTGTGATTTATTTGATATTGTCGTAGTAGATAATTTGTTAAAATAATTAACAATTAGAAAAATAAATTCCAGTTGCTGTAATAGGATTTCAGTTTTAGGAATTTTCACATGGTATGATAGCATAAGTGATCAACCTCGAAAGCTCAGAAGCGAAGAAGAGAATTTCGCATTCGGAGGCTCTGAAGCGAAGAAAAGAATTTCGCGCTCGGAGGCTCTGAAGCGAAGAAGAGAATTTCGCTGCTCAGTGGGAGCAGTAGGTTGAAATTCTTGAGGCAACGCAGTTCCTTGACAGGGAGGTCGAGTTGCTGAGGCAGGAATTCGATTTTCAGTTGCAGGGTTGCAAAAAAGTTGAATTGCCCGGGATTGTGATTCCAACAGTCAGATGGAGCAGCTGCAACTCAGATTTTCGCTGAGCAGGTTCCTTGGTTGGATGCAAAAGGGTTTTGCAGTTGCAGAATCAATGTCAGGTGGAAGAGAAAAGCACACAACAAAGGGGAAATTTTTCTCAGGGAACTTCGAGTCTCAAAAGTTCAATTTTTCCAAGCAGATTGGCAACAACAACTAGTAGATCTGCGCATTCCAGAAAGGAGTGCGAATAACAGAGCAACAACCAAGCAGAGAGAAAGAGGAAGTTTTCGACAGTTTTTGAGATGGCCACAACAAGGCTTAGAGACTAGCATAGGTTGGAGGGTTCCTCCAACTATGTCATCTAGAAGGGCCAAAACGTCCTTGTTGGATGAATATGGCCTGAAGCTCTACATGACAATGTTGTGGCATTTCCCCAGGATGCGGATCAACTAAAAGAATATAGGAAGTAAATGGCGAAGGTGAAGCAGTTGATCCTGGATGGAGTCTGGGGGACCATATAGTCTCACACATAGCTGGCAAGGATACTGCCAAAGAGATGTGGGATGCTCTCTCCACACTATATCGGGGCACTTCTGAGCAATGAAAGATGTTCCTGGAAGAAAAGATGAGATGCATCAGGATGCAGGAACGCATGGATCCCTTCCTCACCAGGATTCAAGAGGTTCGAATTAGTTTGCAGCTGTTGGGGCAACGCCTCAACCAACAAAGCTAGTGAGATTGGCATTGAACAATGTCTCTGAGGAGTGGCAAGCTTTTGTCCAAAGTATATTGGGCAGTTACAAGCTACCAAAATGGGACAGGATGTGGTTAGACTTACAACAAGAGGAGTTGAGGCGAGCTCTTTTAAAGAGTTCCATTAGTGGCAACAGTAGCAAGGGATCGAATGTGGTGAAGGAGGAGGAAAATGTGGCCCTCGCATCAAAGGGTCACAATCAGGGGCATGGGGAGCAATGAAGAAAGAAGAAGGACCTATCAAAGGTCAAGTGCTTCAGATGTGGTGAGCTTAGTCACTACAGCACACAGTGTCCTCTCAGGAAGAAGGACAAGTGAGAGAAGCAGGTAGTGTCAATTGAGATCCACAAGTTGTCCTCCAGGTTGGAGGATGTTAGGCCCCTATACTACTAGAGTAACCCCTTATTGTTATTAGTACAACCCACTTATTATATTGATGTACCCATGTAGCGCCCATATTGTTAGCAGGGTCCTTGAGGAGCCCACCTCATGGATCATTACTTGGCTACGAGGGGGCCCACAATATTTAGTAGTAGGATGGATTAATGTCATAGATGTAGTCAAATTTCGAGTGACAATGGTAGACTAGTACCAATCAAGTGTTGAGGAGCGCAGTGCAGTGTTGACAGCAGAGCAAATGGCTCAGTGTAGAGTTAGCAGCAACTCATATTCTTCAGTGATAGTGCAGACACTAGTAGCAGCGAGGACTCGGGAGACAAAAGCATCATATTGAACACAGTTGATTTAGTATTTTGGATGTTTCTTAGTTGCAGTTGCAGCAGCATCAAATGAGAGGGTGTTGCAATGCAGATGCAAGGTTGACATTAGTATCACAGTGTCAGCAACAACACAGATGCAACATCAGAGTTGCACAGTGGTTGGTGGGCAGTATGGCCAAACATCAGCATCGTGACAAAGGTGATACAAAGACATGGTGTTGGGGCAGGATGTGCAGCACTAGAGAGAGAACACAATCCTCACTAAGAGGGAGTATTAGTTTTTGTAGCATCAGATGTGTTCTAGCCACGAAATTTGGTGGAGAGGTTAGAATACATGAGATCTCCAAAACCCATAAATCATTTCTGGAAATTCTACCTAGAGATGGCTTAATTAGATAATTAACTAGTTTTTAAATTTTTCCTAAGTCTAAACTTAGGGAATATGGTTAATTAATCAGAATTAATTAAGTCAAGGTGTGAATCATCTAGAAACTCACGCGGATCGACTCCAAGATGATCCTAGCCATTGATTAAGATTTAATCTTGGCCGTTGGTGCTCCAATAATGGAGAAGACACACTAGACACACCAACAGTTTGATTTCTAGAGAGCAGCAACAGTTGTTGGAGAGCCAGAGATCGAAGCAGAGACATTGATTCGAAAGAAGTTTTTCAGATCCAGAGAAGCAGCAGCAAGGGGCTGAGTTATTCCCAGTGAGGCAGCGCAAAGGATTGCGTAGTTGCTTCAGGGAAGCAATTCGATTTAGTTGGAGAGAAATTTGTTTTCAGTTCTAGAGGTCGGGCGGAGGGTCCAGAGTGCCGGAGAAGCGATTTCCTCAGCAGAGATAGGCATAACAACTTCATCAGAGACAGTTAAGAGGCTAGATGTTATAGGGTTTGCGCAGAGCAGCACAGAGGTTAACGTAGAGGGTCCAAGAGGACGAGTTTCTGAAGGAAAGTTATGTCGAGATTGCTTGTGGAAGAAGGGTAATTCCCTCAGATAATTTTGCCAAGATTCTCTTGCTATTTGGATTGCCAGTTGGGCATCCATAGATTGTACTCATAATTTCATTGTTGCATAATAATAAAAACCCTCACTGCTGCACTGGTTTTCCCACATTGGTTTTTTCCGGGGACATTTGTCTAAAAATAGTAGTGTCATTTTTGTGCGTGTGTGCAAGTATTTTCTCAGTTTCCAACGTTATTATTTCCACAGTTTTTATTTGTGAAAGTTGCAGTGTGATTTATTTGATATTTGCTGTAGCAGATAAATTGTTAAAATAATTAACAATTAGAAAAATAAATTCTAGTTGCTGCAATAGGATTTCAATTTTAGGAATTTTCACATGGTCTAGTGGCAAGTTGGAGTGCTTGCCATGATCATGGCCCAAGTCCAAATTCCAGCACACATGCTCCAATTCCTAATATGGAAGTTACATATACTCTCTGGTCTGCAAAAAGGGTTTTCCAATTGGGAAGTAAATTATCAGCCTATATATTTGAATATCTGTCAATCACATATGTTTCTGGTGTTCTTTAGATCTTCATTTCAGTCTTTCCATTGAGTCTCAAAACTATAGCATTTAGGTTAACCTAGTGATTTCAAACATGGACTAAGTTGACTTAGACTAGGTCAACTTGGCTGAGTGAACCATTGCCTGTTTGGCTTGGCCAACAAATGGGTTTGGATGGCTGGTTTGGTATTGAATTGGTTGAGTCAAAGTTTGATTCACTTAGTTTGTTTCTAACCTGGCCTTTTCAACCAAGTTTGTACCTACTTGGTTGAGTAGCTATTCGACCCTGCTGTGGCCCACTGTGGCTGACTCAGCAAGAAAAAATCAAATATTTTATTAAAAACATAAGCGAAAAATTTAACTCCTAAACCCAGCCAATGTCTTGTCTTGGAGGACTCTCATTTTTGCTTCCCATTGTTTGCGCAAAAATGCTGACATTTAATGGTAATGGTAGGATTGCAATATTTTAATTGGATTCTATCATGTATGAGGGCATGGGATTGGCATTTCATCAAGAGCACTAAGCTCTTTATGTACGTTGATGTTAGTGGTATTGATTGTTGAACTCCTATGTCATGGCCTTAGCAAAAATATGCCCTTCTTGCAAACCAAAATCAATTCGTTAGACATGTTAAAATTTTTACACCATATTATAAGGCTTGGATTGGGAACTTTCACCAGAACAGGGTGGTCTTGACTGATGTTCCTAGAGGATGTAAGTAGAGGCAAAGGCTAGACAAGAGGTAAAGGGTGATACTAATGATGATGATCCCAATATAAACAATGGTGGAACATCACTTGTCATTTAAATGTTCTTGCTCATTTATTCATAATGTTTTCTTTCAAAATTACAGTAATCTTTTGGAGTCATGGTTTGGAATCTTTAAAATATAATTTTTCATTCAAATTTAATATTTTCTTTTTTTTTTTAGTAGACCGAGTAATTGAAATCAGATTGGTTTGAGTCAATCTGAGTCCGAGTTGACCCTCGACTGATTCCAAATCCGAGTCTGAGTTTTAAAACATTGGTTTAATGCTGGCAACTATGGTCTGTTGTTTATGGAAATTTTCAGTAATCAGTTTAATTAATGCTAGTGATATTTTCTCACATAATCAATGATGATAAAACAGATTGCTTGAAAAGACTTTTATCTCGATAGATGTAGTCTTCACTCTACTTCTTGTCATGTATTTTCTTAGCTCAACTTACTGTATTTAGCTAGTTTAGCGTTTAGCAAATTTCTATTAGGTATCTGTTTTGATATGCTTTCTGGCATTTTTATAGGAGTTGCTTTTGCACTTCCATATTGTACTTTGGTTCCTGATGTATTCTTTGAGTCCCATAGACCTACTTTTGTGGTCATTTGTGGACATTAATAAACTTATCTTATCTTAGCTTTTGATGTTCAAATTTGTCAGTAATGGTTATTAAATATGTCTTATAGATATCATTGAATTACAGACCCACAAATTGACATGAGTAAAAGACAGCCTCTTCATTTTAAAGCCATCATCTTTGTAAGAAACAATAAACAGAAGATACACAATTAGGTCATACTGTGCTGCTGTTGTTTTCCAAAAAGCCTACAGCAAAGAAGCTGATATGAATCCTGTCATGACAAGTCCATGGAAATTTATTTCAAGAGAGAAATGATCAAGGAATAAATTGCGATTGCATTGTAGGAATTGGAGTTTGGCATTGTTGAACTGTAGTCTGGAAGAGACCAAATAAATCCTAGCTGCTTGCAGTTGAACCCTTCCCTTTTGCTGTAGTATGGTACACATGCCTTTATATTTTATGTTGTAGAAATTCCTCGAATAGGAACATAAATAAATACACAATCACACAATTCAACAAATTTTTTCTAGGGAAGCCAACTGGGAAAACCCTCTGCTTGCTTGAGAATATTATTGATAGAAGAATGACCAATATATCTCTTACAATACAACTTGGTTTCAATAGAGATTACAATGATCTTCCTGCTTGAACTAAGCTCGAAACAATCTGCAATACCCCTGATCCTTATGCTTTCTTCCCTTGCCTGGATGAGCTTTGAAATCCTTGTGCAAATCCTAGCGCATTCCCAAGGCTATTCTTCCTCTATCAAATCTCGCACACAAGCTCCTTCTTGTTCTTATCACTCTTACGAGCTCACACACAATACTTGTGCTCAAGAAGAATGATTACAATTGTGCCTTCGCTCTTCTTTGTAAGCAATTCGAATGGCTAAATTTAGCAAGTCAATATTTTAGGAATTGAACTTGTGATTGAGTTGTTAACTAAGTTGAAGTGGCTCATGAAACTTGTCTTAAGCCTTTGATCTAGAATTAGAGACTTGTCACTTGTCCTTTTATAAGTTAACTCGCACTAGAAGACAATGAACTCAGCCTTCCATTTTTGCACATTAGTTAACTGCTTCATAACTCGTCTTAATTTGTAGGGACTCATTCTAAATCATAGGAATTTGTCCTAACATATAGGAATTGGTTCCTAACTTATAGGAATTCGAGCATGCTAAGGAAGAACTCTTTGAGGTCCCTTTGATTAAGGCACAAATCAAGGAACCCTTTCTCACTATCATTTTCAGCGTATGTCTCTTTCAAAGTGAGAAACTGATGGAATCAAAGCTGCTTGCAGTTGCTGATCCACTAATTTACTTAGATCTACAATGCAGAATGGATGTTTTATATATCTCTCATAGGTTTAGAATTTTTTGTTGTGTAGGGCATCTCCAATGTTTTTTTGAATGCCATTCTACAAAAGGTGTTCATAAACTCTGTTCTAGTGAAAGATTATATCCTTACCAATTTTTTGAACTACAGTGTGGAGACCATCACAATTGGGGACAAAAGGATAGGCATCCGAACAAGTGTACTGGAAGAGAAGGCTACTGCATGTAACATGCCTTGTTGTTATGCTGATGAACTGAAAGAAGGATTCTATTCATGGATAGGGCAGGTATTTGAAGGTATTAATCCATTGTTAGTAAATGTTGGTGACAAATTTTCTTTATTAAAATTATGTAACTAATTTTGGTTTGACAACAGGTTGTGCCAATTCTTGTTCCATTTTCGAAGTTCTATTTTCATGAGGAAGTTCTGATGGCTGCATTTTCAGGTATTTTATATATTTTCTCTAATGGGTGACAAATATATTTGAGTCAAAGATGTCCAGAAACTTATCACCAGTTATTGTTTAAACAGGTATGCTGTTAATTTTAGCTTAACATGTTCTTTGCTTAGGTTAGTTACTTCATTAAAATTTAAATCATTAGCATATTATCAAGTCAATTACATTAACCATCATCATATGACAGTAACTAATGAAAGAATATTAAATGTAAATGCAGAAGATAAGCCAAGACAAGAGAACACAAAGATATGGCTCGAGCCAGTGAAAAATCCCAAGATGGGGAAAACCCTTGATCAAATCTTCTTATTATAAATATCAAATGTTCAACAGAGGGAGAGAGTACAATACTTCAAAGTGACTTGCCGATTTGAGCCTTCTTCGGTGATGATATACTGCAGAGGTATCTTGATCTGATTAGGGTTTCTTTCGGTTCATCATGTCTCACCTAATAGCTTCAATACACATCATTTCAGCTGCAGCTCAACAAGGAAAACAGTACGCTGCCCTTCGCTGACCCTTGGGACTGTTCTAGATCTAAATCAGGCCTCTCATCCCCCTTTAACAGACCTGCGGTCTACCTTAAAGTGACAGCCCTGAAGAGAGGTTTCACAAGAAGATATGATCCTTCCAAAAATGTTTACATTTCAGCCTAGAAGCAATACATGAACTCGGCCTACCTTTCAGCTTATGATTTCGGACCAACAAGAACAAGTTCACCCATTCAGAGAGCTCAGAATTTATCCGATGCCCTGCGTTTCACATTCTGAAGTATCTCGGTCAAGATTAGACCTGCGGCCAGGATGAGAAGGATTCCAAGTGGCTGCGGCCTACTTAGAATAGAGTCTTCACACCATAAAATATGCCCAAACACACCAGCCCATTAGAGATGCCTGTGGTCAGCCCTAGAGAAAACTTGGACCTGAAATAAGAGACAAATTCTTTCACGCCTAGACCTCCAATTAACTTCACTGCCACAGAATTATCACAAGAACAAGTGCACAAAGGATGTGAAATGAGATTGAATACCACTTCTATATATACAAATCGATGGGGTTAAGAGTCATGTCGCTTGGGCTTGATGAACCTGCATTAGGGCGAGGCCGACCTTGAAAATTTACATGAGAGAGGGCACAAATTCAAAAACCCATTTCTCCTCATCCAAATTTGACGATCTTTAGGCTGATTTTGGTCCTCTCGAACAGAGGAATTCAATGCCATAATTATCTTCTTCAAAAGACCTGCCCGAAGTGGAATTTGGCCCTAGTTGCCAATTTTAATACTCCCTCTCAACTAGGGAGAATTCCACTTGCCAATCCATGCTATCTTGTTTTAACTCTGCTGAACACTGATATAGATAATGAAGAAGAATTGATCGAGAGTGAGTCACAAGACCTTGCCACTCTCCACTGACAAAAGTTAGTCCGCATAACCAAGGGGTGAACTCCAATCAGACTTGATTTCAAGTGAGCAAGTTGAAGAAACATCATTCATCCTAGACATAGAGAGTACAACAGTACACGATGCGTCTATCGGTAGTGCTATGGTCGCTATCCACTTTCCTGACTCATTGGCCAGATGAGAAGTAATTCCCATGTGTCCCAGACTGCATGGGTAGGATGATACTGGAGCAATAGTAGGGAAAGAATAAATCACATCCTGCTCATAATCACAGTGCACACGTAAGGAAAGGATGAACCACATCCTATAGTCACATATCACAACCATCGTAGGGAAAGGATAAACCACATCTTACACATATGCAAATCACCGAGAGTAGGGAAAGGGTGAACCATGTCCTACATGCATGCCAACCAATCAATCTTAGGAAGGATCCTACTTGTGGGGAAAGGATGAACCATGTCCCACCGACATGTCAACCGTCGATCGTAGGGAACGAGCATCCTACATGTGGGGAAGGACGAACTACGTCCCATTGACATGTCCACACGTGACAACCAACAAATGCTTATATGCATCTCTCACTGGGTTTTCCGCAGGAAAAGGTGAACCACTCATCTTGCTCATATGCCATAAGAGAAGGTGAAGCACTCATCCTATGCATATGCCATCAATCGTAAGGGAAGGTGAACCACTCACCCTACATACATGTGTCATTAATGGTAGGGGAAGGTGAACAACTCACCCTACATACATGCCAACTGTCATGGGGTATCACAAGGGAAGGTGAACCACTCACTCTGTACACAACGCACCTATAGGGGAAGGTGAACCACTCACCCAATGGTTATTCATAGCTCTAAGAAATATCTCAAGTCCCCAGCGTGTTCAACCGGGACTCTCATAGTAGGGTCTATCCATGATTCCAATCACTTTTTGAAGAATTTAATTGTACCAAGAGGCTCAACAAGGATGTCGGACACCTGCGCATCCATCCTGGAATGATGGAGCTTGATTTCTTCTGGCTGTACCATTTAAAGTGGTAACTGGTGTCAATATGTAAAATACTGGATTCTCTAAATCCTACTCTGCAATGTACAACAATGGTGATTTTCAGCATGTGCATAAATGGCTGCTGAGGAGTTTCCTTAAATAACCATGATTACTGCCTTATACACTCTGCTTCAATAGTGCTTCAGAGCAACAAATTTCAGTCTTTAAGAAATAAAGGTGGACCTCAAGAGATGCAATACTTAAATGTGCTCTAACCATCTACCATACTGTCAATCCAACCACTCTCTTCAATGTACTTCAGATCATACTATCTTAATGAGGAGCTATCCATCTTTGTATCAAGGCAAATAATTGATAAAGAAGAGGATGATCATCTTGCTAGACAACATCAATAACTGAATCCAAACATCATAGCTCCCTTTGAGAAGGTAACCTTGCCTACAATGTAACCATCTGCAATCTGCTATTAATCCAGGGATTTTATAGCTCCCTCTTTTGCTTTAGGTGATCATCTAGCCTTTAATCATGAGCTACCCATACAAGAGATGAGACTTTCCATGAGGCAACTGATCCATGATGGTGAAGGTTACTTTGCATTCAGGCGAGTATATCTATAAGACTATTCCTTGTAAGATCCTGACTTAATGCAACCAAGATGTCAGAATCAGGATCTTCTGCTTATCGTGTTTGATAAGACATAGAATCTGTCATGCACCTTCTTCATGGTACCTTTGATTTGTGCTGATGAGTGTTGCCCCAAAAGAGACTGTTCCACAGTGCCATGCACTTCTTGTCCTAGCTGATCTTTAAAATAAAAGGTTCAGGTGTGCTGCATTCTTTATCAAAAGTGCTGTATTTTCTTTTACTGGAAGATCCCAGTAGATTCTTCATAAATAACATTTCAAAAGATAAACTATCCGACTGTCTTGTTCACAACTTCGTTTGTGAACAAGACTATAACACAGTCGTCAATTTACAGGAGCTTCAACATATCATCATGGCTTCTGGACTGAAACAATATCATAATGCTGTAAATGATGCTGAGCTGATAATGCCTTATATAGAAGAGATGATTCCATAATGCAGAGGATGCCTTATAATAGATTGAAGGCCATATAGAGTGAGATAATATAGTTCTGTTTCAGTGAGACCACATGCAATTAAGAGAGACCATTTTCCATTACAGCGAGACCAAAAACAAAGCGAGATCACATGAAAGTAGGATCATAGGGCCAGAGCATATGCTGATACAAAGATGCGATATTGCCACTACCAGAGATATGATGTCATTACCATTACATTGATTCTATATGACAAGATCATGGCATTAGAGTGGGTAGACCTGAACATGAGTGAGACCTGTAGCCATAGATGAGCAAGAGTGTAGAAGAGCAAGCTATTCAGAGGGATTATGCGATTCCAAATGACTGTTACAGAGATGTCATTTCATAATGCGATCCTTTGTGTAATGTGATGATGCCGCTTCAAATAGAGATTGGAGATTGAACTAAGAAGCAATGCCAAATGCGTTGCTCTGGAAATTATGCCAAATATAACGTCGTAGATATTAGTTCAGATCTGAAGCTCCAGAGGTTGGCAAAGAACTAAACTACTAGATATCTGATACAGGTTTACTGAATGCAAGAGTCCATTTCTGAGTTTGATTTAGTTCACAGGCAGTTTGCTGTGCAAGGTAATCTTTAGGACAGATTGACACCTCAATAACTTAGATTTCTTGATTTCCACAGAAATATGTCTGTATAAAGCCAATGTTGCTTACAGCTTGAAGATATTCGATCAAGCTTCAGATTTGTCAAAAATGCTTGGTAAACCTTAGAAAGTTAGATCAAATCATCACATGAAGATAACGTTGAGTGAATTCAACATCAAGACAATCAGATATTTCCAATTGTTCTACTGCTGCATATGAGGACAGCTTTGGATAAGGTTGCCAAACATATCAGAATTTGTATTGTTCTCAAGTCTTATTGTTGATAATAGATTTTTCAAAATATACTTTATTTTTTCAGAAGAGGGACTAAAACCTTTCCGCTCAGACTTGATGCCCTTGGACAGAGGTTCAAGTGCATCATCAAACAAGCCCTCCTTCAAGAACGAACTGGGCAGAAGTTATAGATTAAATGGCCTTATAACATGCTTTTGTCAAAAGGAAACCTTTTACAGACAGCAGATAGAATACTTGTCTCCTTATATGTTGGATGCATCAACATAGGCTCTGAATTTTGGCTTCAATAGAGATATTGACCATGTATAATTGTGAACTAACTGAACCAATCACATACGTGAATACGCCACTGTAATGTGTGTAATAGGTAATGAAACAAAAATGCTCAAAATTCCCACGTCACTGTGAACTGGATTGTATGTGTGTAAGATGTTGCTTCGCTGTTTGCTGCTCAGGCCACAGAGTTGATCAAAAACTCATCCACTGCTACAGGAGTAGATAAGGATCTTGATTATATCAAAATTGTGCCATGATTGATGGGCTGCTTTAATCATAATGTACAAGTCCTGCCTCTGTGGCAAAAGAGACCGAGTCTGTATTAACCTCTTTTCTTTATAGTGGAAACTCCTTTAAACTCAGATTATACAATGGACAGACTTTGGCTTCTCCAAACAGAGATCGGAGTTCTTTCTTTTGCTAATATGAAGACCGAGATCTGACCCTTCTTCATATGCTTGTGATGTAGTAATCTTGTGCCCTAGATAAGGCGGAAAATGTATAAACCTGCAGTAAAATAAGAATCGACCCCAGTATGGCTTCAAATGCCTGCGTTAAGGCTTCTTTAGGGTCTCATGCAACTGCGAGTTCTTCAAAAGGACAAAGAGTGATTACAAAAACCAAAATCAAACTTTGCCAGGCAGCGTGCAATAGAAAGTTTGATCTTCCAAACTAGAATAGCCTGAACCCTAACTCCCTATTGTTTTGCATTGCACCTCCTTAGGGTGGTCGAAAAATTCAGAGTGTACCTTGTCTTATCTTCAGACTTTGTCAACGAACTTCTTTCAGTGATTGCTTTCACTTTCACTATGGCTTGGGCTTATCTTAACCTGAGCTTTGATACCATGTTAATTTTAGCTTAATATGTTCTTTGCTTAGGTTAGTTACTTCATTAGATCATTAGCACATTATTGAGTCAATTACATTAACCATCATCATATGACAGTAACTAATGAAAGAACATTAAATGTAAATGCAGAAGATAAGCCAAGACGAGAACACAAAGATATGGTTCAAGCCAGGGAAAAACCCCAACATGGGGAAAACCCTTGATCAAATCTTCTTATTATAAATATCAAATGTTCAGCAGAGAGAGAGAGAGAGTACAATACTTCAAAGTGACTTGCCGATTTGAGCCTCCTTAGGGTGATGACATATTGCAGAGGTATCTTGATCTGATTAGGGTTTCTTTCAGTTCATCATGTCTCACCTAATAGCCTCAATACACATCATTTCAGCTGCAGCTCAACAAGGAAAACATTACGCTGCCCTTCACTGACCCTTGGGACTGTTCTAGATCTAATTCAGGCCTCTAATCCCCTTTAACAGACCTGCTGTCTACCTTGAAGTGACAGCCCTGAAGAAAGGCTTCACGAGAAGATACGATCCTTCCAAAAATGTTCACAATTCAGCCCAGAAGCAATACATGACTTTGGCCTATCTTTCAACTTATGATTTCGGACCAACAAGAACAAGTTCACCCATTCAGAGAGCTCAGAATTTATCCGATGCCCTGCGTTTCACATTCTGAAGTATCTCGGTCAAGATTAGACCTGTGGCCAGGATGAGAAGGATTCCAAGTGGCTACAGTCTACTTAGAATAGAGTCTTCACACCATAAAATATGCCCAAACCCACCAGCCCATTAGAGATGCCTGTGGTCAGCCTTAGAGAAAACTTGGACCTGAAATAAGAGACAGATTCTTTCACGCCTAGACCTGAAATTCACTTCGCTGCCACAGAGATACATTATCACAAGAACGAGTGCACAAAGGATGTGAAATGAGATTGAAGACCACTTCTCTATATACAAATCGATGGGGTCAAGAGTCATGTCGCTTGGGCTTCATGAGCCTGCATTAGGGTGAGGCCAACCTTGAAAATTTACATGAGAGAGGGCACAAATTCAAAACCCATTTCTCCTTATCCAAATTTGACGATCTTTAGGTTGATTTTGGTCCTCTCGAACACAGGAATTCAATGCCACAATTATCTTCTTCAAAAGACCCGTCCAAAGTGGAATTTGGCCCTAGTTGCCAATTAATTTTTAACACATGCCAGAACTACTCCATGCTGGAAAATTGGCCGCACAGGGATGTAATGAGTCATATGTTAAGCAGCTCTCGGACTATATTATTTCATCCCTTGTTGAAGCATTAGATAAGGTGAGGAAACGAGCTCTTTTAAAAAAATTTAAAATTTGCATTATGTATAGCTCAATAGCTTAAAGACATATGATTTCAATGCCCCTATTTTCACTGACACAGTCTATGTGGCTTACCAGGAACCGGAAATAGAGGTCCTTACAAATATGTTAAGCTCGCTAAATGAATGCATTCAGGTGATAACACAATTTTAATGCAACAATAATATTATATGGGAGATTCACTTTATTTACTTCATTGCCTATGTTGGTTACCTATCCAGTGCCACGTATTGCGTAGTTTATTTTCTTCAAGGAAGTTGTCTATAGTCTCTATCTGCTTTTGCTTCAATAATGACTCCATATCAAGAGTGCCTGTGCTTCTCTGAAAGGTATCATATCCTGTAACCTGGGTGCAAGCTTGTGGAGGCTTTGCTTTATTGTGACTATGCTAATGAAGGCTTCTAGTGTTTGCTGAATTGTGCTGTTGTCACCTTTGGTCACAATTGTAGGGGCCTTTGATTTGTTGCACTTGTAGGGATTAATAGATTCATGGCGTGGAGAATTTCCAGATGACTTAAGAAGTTTCAAAGTGGGCATAATGCTTTTTGCTAGTAATTCCAGGGAATTTGGCAACTAAAAACTTGGTTACTGTGAATGCAGTTGACTTTTATTTGGATTTAGGATTTAGGTTAACTACCTTATCTAGGCAGATTGTATCTCATCGCAAAATAAACTGTTTTAGAAGCTTGTTACGGAGGATGGTATTTTCCTTTGTGTTATTTTGTTTTCCTTTTCTTAACTGTGGATTTATTAAGGAAGTTCAATGTATAAGATTTAAGATGCATATGCATACAACTGCTTGCTACTATCATGGGATGCAAACAAAGTAGTTGAGTTTATGCAAGAAAGAAATAATAAAAATTGAGGAAAATAATCCAGGAAGTATCCAAAAATTCTCTAGGTCACACAAGAAAGAAATTGCCTGAAGAGGAGTATCTACTTGTGTCTTTTTTGTTTTGAACGGGCTCTATTCACTTTCCTGTCAAGTCTAACATTATGCCATTTGAAGGGGGCTATGCTTTGTTATTCTTTCTGCTGGTGACCATGAATGCTACTCCATCAAAACCACATTGGGAAATTAACATTTTCTTCTTGACGATAGGACCTGAAGAAGTTTTCTTCAACATTAACATTTGTGAAGAACATTAAACATATTTTCAGCAATTTTAGGAGCTTCATTTTAGCCCTTTTTGGAATGGATAGGTCAGGAAAAATTTCTGTGGGTCAGGACTCAGCCAACAACTGGTCAAGATTGATTAGCTGAAAAATAACATAACATTCGTTATAAATTCTTAGAATTGTGTGGTCTTTTTCTTCCGCTCCTGCAAGTATCTGCCTCATCTTATCAGAAGGAAACCATGGGACATGAGTTATTCCAGAACTTCATAATTTTTTCAGAAGGGCTGTGGAAATTATAAGGTGGCCCTGAAGTTGTAGTTCAAGGCTTTTGTTCAAGTTCAACTTAGGTTAATGTGTCTATTTGGGCTCTTTGCTGTCTTTTTGTGGATACTTTTCTTACTGCTTAGGATTCTGTCAACAAGTGGACATAATGGATTGGCTCAAATCAAATTAATATTCCCTTGATCTCCTAAAACTGTGTCGTTTTTCTCTTCCTTGCAAGCTGCAAGCAGCAATGCAACCTTGTTAGAAATAACTTATAAGATATTAGTCATCTAAAATAAAAAGTTTCAGCACGTAAAGCTGACAAGATTTATAATTCTCTCTTTATATGTGGCATGATATGACTATAGCCTAAATGTCTTTAAGTGTAAAGGTTGTTTGTTTAATTTCAGTTCAGTTTTGTCTCTTTTGCTCTTGCACAAGATAGGGTTAGCGGTTACATTTTATTGAATGCTAGATAACTTTAAACACTGCTTTTGGGATTTTGCTCACTAGCATTTTGAGCCTGGGCAGATTACAGGTTTGTTGCTTGAGCCTGGGCAGATTAAGAAAATGGTTGACGAATTCAAGCAGGTTATTACAGCTAGCATGAGCAGAAAACGAGACTCTACTGAGAGATCAAGGTCTGAGGATTTTGATTCTGAGGAGGGGGAGCTGTTACAAGAAGAGAACTCTGAGGAGGAATTAGTTTTTGACCTGGTATGTGATATACAACTTGCTTTGTTGGGGACTGTGGGTTAAGTATGAAGTTCATGCACCAATTTTTTCATTTTCATTGGGTTATTCAACATGATTGTGCTGTGGAGATGGCATTCTGGCTATTGGAGCTTAGGGAAGTAGAGAAGGAATTATCTGTCTTCATGATAATTTCTTACAAGTAATATTTGGAAGATGCTTAGTTTGGAGCCTTGCAATATTTGATCAATGGAATAACAGAGCACTTGCACATTCTTCAGGAGGTAGTCCATCCTCTTTTGGATTTTGTGTCAAATAGTGACCCTTCTCTAAGACTCATGGTGGAAACGTTCTCGCTTAGTGCACTTTTAGCTTGCTTATGGAAGAGACTATAAGAGTTGCCAGCGCTACAAATGTCATGTCCCTTCCTAAATTAATTTGGAACAAGATTAAATATTGTATTTTGGGGTCAATTGGAGATAGTGGGGCCCACTAGGGAAATACACACTCCCTTGTTCGAATTGCATGGAGGGGGAAAAGTCGATGGTTAAGTGAGGGCCCATGATGGAGGGAAAATTGGAGGGAAAAGTGCTCCACGAAATCTATATAAGGAAGGCAGCTCTCCTCATTTCATCATCTTTTGGCATATCGATTTCTCTTTGGTTGCTCGAGCTGCTTAGCCGAGTAACTTGCTGTTCAGCAAGAGTTCTTCAAGCGAAGAGCTCACCCTTTCTTCGAGGGACTTCAAGTGCAACCCTAGGAAGGTTTTTCTTCATTATTCCGGAGGAGGATTTCATTAAGGTTTCCAGCAGTTGCATTCATCTCCAAGTGGTGCATATTACTGGAGGGCACAGTGAAGAGGAGGTCGAGTTTGCTTGTGGTGTCTTGTAGTTGAGTTTGGTTGGGAGATTTTCCAGAGAGGAGACAGAAGGTTTGCTATCATTTTGGATAGTTTGGGAGTTGGAGGAGAGTGCCTCTTGGCAGTGTCACTTTCGCAATTCCCCGGGCCAGCGCAGAGGCAACATTTGGTGCCCACATGGGAGGTAGAGCATTAGTCTTTAAGGCTGAACTTTGCCGGGGGAGCTAAGGAAACATTTGTGGAGGAGATTGCTACATTTCTGGAGCTTGGGAGGAGGTTTTGCTTGTATTCCTTGCAGGCCGTATTCTTGAGTAGTTTGGAGGGCGTAGGGCATATTGGAGGCCGAATTTGGGAGGTTGGATTCAGACCAAAGCCTTTCTGGGTTTTTGTGGGTTTTGGTCAAGGAGCTCGGGGCTGATTTTGTAGCATTTTCCGAGCAGCATAAGTAGAGTTTCTTGCAATTCTTTTCTAGCTAGCAGTGCGGTTTTCTGGGCAGCGCAGAGCATTAGAGGAGCTGTCATTTTCCAGTGTTTGATATCATTGTTTCATCACCCGGTTTTTGTCACGCTTTCCATTGAGGCAAGCGCAGGTGCTGCCTCCATACTATTGTACTTGCTCCATCGATTAATAAAATGGTTCAGTGGGTTCTACTTCTGGAGTTTTTATGAGCATTTACTAATTGTTCAAATTTATGTGTATAAATCGTTTTTGCTCTGCTTATCACTGTTTATTTAAGTTTGGAACATTACAAAAAACCAAATTGTAGTGGGCATGCGTAATGAGGGCATGGCAATGGAGACTCCAACGGGTCTGACTGGGCATAATTTCTAGTTCTTCTCATTGATCTTATTAGTCATAATGTTTTATTGAGTAGTAGTATTGCTATTTTAATTTATAAGGTAACTTACCTATGAGATTACTCATATCGATTAAGAGTAGGCCAAATAGAATATTTCAGATAAACAATGGTGTATTTATTTTAGTTGGCTACATCCTTCTTGTTTGTCTTTCGTATTATACCATTTTATAGTTTGGCTGCAACCTTTTCTAATACAAAGTCTCTTTGTTATTGTGAAAAGATATTAAAGTGCAACTAGGAAATATGTAACACTAAATGTTGTGGATATGGCATTGCAACGACCATAAATCTCTTTGTTTTTGTATAAAACATGTGTATATACGCTTCAAAGTTGCCTAAAACTTGTTCAATATAGACACAAATACACAAAAAAAAGGTCCCATGGAAAAAGTGAGAGTAAATAGATTGGACACGTAATACTTTGTTATCATTTAAAATAACTCTTATTCTAGTTTCCTCATTTAGGATTCATTAATTTTTCAACTTGTTTGAGGCATCAATTAAATTGCATGATCTTAAATCTTTTCAGTATGTCTTTTTAGAATGTAAATTTGAACTAATTAACTCATTATTTTCACCCTGATGCTATGGTATTCATTGTTACTCATAGATTCTTTTTTAGATTTTGACTTTCCACTGTTATCTCACTTGTTGAATCACTGCCAGATATTTTGACTTTTAGATTCAAGTAATTATCTTCGACAAGACAATCTTTTAGATTTTGTTCATCACATTTCAGAATCTTAAAATGCAAACGATATAACTTTTAATACTGCATTTTTCTTTTCTTATAACTCTATTGCTTAAAAGAAGTTTAACAAGTAAATAAGATAGAATGTATATAGCTCCAAGGGTTAGCTCAAGTGGTCTAGAGCCTGACGTGAAGTTCTTTGATATTGTCGCTAGTTGTTGCTGATCACAGGTTCAACTCTCTTTGATTCCTTTGGGGCAAGGCCCCGTAATCAGGGCCAATAGTCTACGTGGTTTACCATCCACGAAATGTAGGGAAGTACTCTGAATTTCCTGTGCTTTCATTCCAAGTAATATATATATATATATTTTTTTTTCTTTTCTTTATTATTTTTGGAAGTAGCAAAACCTTTTTTTTTCCAAAGAAAAAATCGACGACTTCATTTACATATAAATGAAATTTACATGATTAGATGTTGTTTAGTATTCCAATGGCTGGTAACCTTCAAAGATTTTTTCTGAGAGAATCCATCTACTGTCTTATGCAAAGGTATTTACTTCACGAAAAAAGATCCACTATGCCCTGCCTATTAGCCTATAATTTCCACTATTTTGATACATTTATCATACACAGACTGTTCGTATATGAAGATTAGTGATATTTTCTCCTATAAGGGCACATCTATACAAAAAGTAATAACAAAAAGAGATATGAGGGTATTGAAAGGAGAAATCAGCTAGACCCAAGAGTTATGATAATATTTCTAGTGTTGGCCTTCTTGAGTTTGTGTGACCTGGCATGTGCCCTCTGTCCAAATCCATTGCAGCTTTGGAGAGTCCATCTGCAATTGTGTGCCTGTGCCTGTAAACATGAGTGAAAGTGATATTTGAGAAAGACAACATCAGTTGACATATTTTCTGTTAAATGGGAAGAAGAGAGTAAATGTTGATGTGAGAAGGTAGCAAAACCTATCATATAAAATAGAAGAAATATTTTGCATGTACAAGCATTGTGATTTTTAGTTTTTTTGTTCCACATAAAAATATGTAAAACAGTTTTCACACCAGCCATAATTTTCTTTTAAAAACATACAAAGTCTTCCTAAAAGAAAGAACATTTTACAACTCTTGGTATTGCAAATCTGCAGTATTTTGTGGATAAATTAGGCTAAGACATCTTTTTGTTGTAGTAGAGTTTCCACTATAGTATTCTTTTCAAAGGAAATGAAAAGCAAAACAAAATGCAAACATAGATATAGAGGCTTGCGAAACCCACTCAGTTGGTCCACCAACTTCTGTAGCAGCATTCACAAGGCAGTAATGGATATCAGAAGTCTACCAAAGATATTTCTTTAATGCCATTTTTTTGTGGATAAATTAGGCTAAGACATCTTTTTGTTGTAGTAGAGTTTCCACTATAGTATTCTTTTCAAAGGAAATGAAAAGCAAAACAAAATGCAAACATAGATATAGAGGCTTGCGAAACCCACTCCGTTGGTCCACCAACTTCCGTAGCAGCATTCACAAGGCAGTAATGGATATCAGAAGTCCACCAGAGATATTTCTTTAATGCCATTTTTTGTGTGAATAAATTAGGCTAAGACATCTTTTTGTTGTAGAGTTTCCACTATAGTATTCTTTTCAAAGGAAATGAAAAGCAAAACAAAATGCAAACATAGATATAGAGGCTTGCAAAACCCACTCAGTTGGTCCACAAACTTCCGTAGCAGCATTCACAAGGCAGTAATGGATATCAGAAGTCCACCAGAGATATTTCTTGAATGCCATTTCAAATGCAACAAGGCTATTAATTACATTGAGTGCATTGCCACCCAACTAGCCATGTGTTGCCTAGGATATTGTGACTTGGGAGGCGGAAACCTACTACAGGATATTTCTTGGCATTATACTTCCTGGATAGACAACAAGAAAAACACAAAAACCAAGACTTGGACATAGCCTATTGAACAACCACAACAAAACTGGGAATATATATATATATATATATTCTCAAGCTAACCACTGATAACATGATATTCTTAGCCTCAAAAAACTAAAAACAACAAACAATAGGGTTCCTCGACTTGAAAAATTGAGAAGTTTGGAAGAAGAGGCACCAACCTTGGATAGCCACTCCATTCCACCACTTGAGAATGATAAACCACGACTGATTCATTTACAGTTTTGAGTCTTAACCCATAGCTATTTTTATGGTCCACCCACATATCACTATTTGGAAGCCAGCCGCAATATCTGTGTGGGGTTTTCTGGTTCAGTGATAGGCAAATGGGACGGTAAGCGGATGTCACAGAGAAAGTTACAATATTGTTGTTGGCAAAATGAGTTAGCATTAGCTCTAATAGCAGGTCAATCCTTATGTAATGTAATCCCATTTCAGTTATTGATACCACATCGTTTCCAAATCTAGCTTTGTGTGGTAAAGCATTGTATGGCAGTGGAAATTGCATTTGCCTTTAAAGCTATACGACAATTAAGCTTAAATTTTAAATTAAGTACTATTAAAATTGGCAACTAGGGCCAAATTCCACTTTGGACAGCTCATTTGATGAAGATAACTATTGCATTAAATTCCTCTTTTCGAGAGGACTGAAATCGACTTAAAGATCACAAAATTTGGATAAGGGAAAATATATTTTTGAAAGCAAGCCCACAGGTGTAATTTATCAAGACGGGCTTGGGATTAATTAGATAACTTGAACCCCTCTCTATCACCTATAAGAGGAAGTGTCCTCCAACCTCATTTCACACACCCATCACACATTTTCTCTCTTTGAAATAGCCGCAGAAGGAAGATAATCCTAGCGAAGTAGGAAGAGTTAGGTTGACATCACCTCTAGACTGTTTGATGGGCCGAGTTCCTTAGGCAGGAGGCCAAGGTTGTCAGGAGCTAGTCTAGGCTGATTTGATGTGTGTTTTGGGCAATGTTTATCCTCTTTTGCAAGCTGAGATCCAACAGGAAGTTAGCCGCAGGCCTAAGGGCTGTTTGGAAGATGTTTTAGGGTTGTTTTGTGTGGGGTTCCTCTTGTGCAGGTTGCCTGCAACTCTAGGAGTTTGTTTCAGGTAGGCTTTAGGCCTAAAGAAGCTTGGATTGGGGTCAAAAGACTGCACAGGTAAGCCGCAGACAGTGGGTGGGTTTTGTGGTAAGCCTGATGGCTGAAACTAGCCCAAATCAGCCTAAGAATGTGGACAGGGATACTAGAAGAGAAGCTGCAACCTTGAAAGGATGTCTAGAGGTGTGTAGAGGAGTTGTAGCCATGGGCCAATAAGCCCTAACCAAGATTCAATCTATTGCTAAAGGAGACCAAGCTCAAGAGAAAATGTTTTAACCACCATTGACCACTGGATAGGGCAAAATGGGACTGCAGTTGACTGAGGGCAGGATTGCATAATTGATTGGGTTGTTTCTTTGGCATTTGGATAGTGGTACTGGTCATCACATTGGCAAGTCAATTTTGAATTTTATTGTGCTCTCTCTCTTTCTCTGCTGAACATTTGATATTTGATAACAAGATGAATTGATCAAGGGTTTTTCGCATCTTGGGATTTATCCTTGGCTTGAGCCAATTCTTGTGTTCTCTTGTCTTGGCTTGTCTTTTGCATTTATGTTTGATGTTCTTTCATCAATCACTGTCATATGATAATGGTTAATGTGATTGCTAATGGATTAATGGAATTAATAATGGGCTAATGGTTTAATGAAGTCACTGACCTAAGCAAAGAACATGTTAACTCAAAATTAACATGGTTCAGAGCTAGGTGAGGACAAGCCCAAGCAAGAAAAATAACGTAATCACAAGAGAAATTAAGTTTCCATTAAGCAAGTGCATCTGTAGGGACACGCCCAAGCAAGAAAAAGAACGTAATCACAAGAGAAATTAAGCTTCCACTAAGCAAGTGCATCTGTAGTATAGAAGTATTGGCACCTCAATATTATTTTGGCCCTCAGTTAGGGCATTGTTCTGAGCACAATTCAGTTTGGACACAATCTGGAGAAAAATTAAATTTGTTAACTTTTGCATCCCTTGAGACCATATTTATTACTCTCTGTGGCAAAAATTGAGGAAATTCGAGGCACACGAAACAACGTGGTCCTTGTGTTAACAAAATCAAGTAACCTCATCATTTAAATCTCAACCTATGGGCTTAACAATATGTTAAAGGCTTGCTGATGACTTTTGCTAAGATATAAGGATATCACATGGATGTCATTAATCTTGTAGAGTATCAAGTCATGGAGCCTCTTGTGGAGGATTCATTTTGAGAACAAAAGGTGTAGCAGAGAGATCAATGATAGTTGAACATTTGAATATTTAGTTCATAATTGATGATAAACAATACATGCTAAAAAGGTTTTGGTGATTGGCATTCTATTTGATCTTGGCAACACTATTCATGCATATGGTGAATATATATATGACAACATACTTAACAGGAACGCGTAATCCAAGATACCTCTGCCCATATATGATCCAATGACTTGAAATGGAAGCATGACAAAGATGTTCCTTGAATTCTTCTTTTAATGATTATTTTGATCGTTGATCTGTTTTGGGCACACTGATCCATGATTTGACACAAATATGATCGATTTACTTAAAGTATAAACCTTGACAATGTCAAGCATCCCTATGAGCTATTAAGTCATTCACATTTGAGGAATGAAATCTGCGAATTTCATTAAATCTCTTTGTTTACACCTAAAGTTTGATATCTTGCCTTGAATGACTGGTTATGATTGTATGGGAACATACCTCTGATCAGTTCAAGTGAAGACGTGTTACTTTCACCCGACATATTTAAGTTGAAG
The DNA here is from genome assembly GCA_000404065.3 of Pinus taeda. Taxonomy (NCBI): domain Eukaryota; kingdom Viridiplantae; phylum Streptophyta; class Pinopsida; order Pinales; family Pinaceae; genus Pinus; species Pinus taeda. Next base: position 170,261 of record APFE030918380.1, read on the forward strand.
AAGTGAAAGGGCATCAAAATTAAGATCTCATCATTTCAACAGTAGTCGCGTTGTCAAGCAGTCTCTGTATACTATAGGTTTATCATCTTACAATTGTGAGCCTCAGGGTTTCATCATCATTTCCCTACAATAGTTGCTTAAGACTATCATTGCGACATTTTGATACAACACCCTTGTGATAATAACCTTTTGTAAGACAGTGATCCTAAAAGCTTCATAATAGTCCTCACGTGGGCCTCTCTAAAGTATACATACGGTGAGGAAGTTCTGAAGATCACATAGTTTCGCCAAGCACAGAGATCTTCTAGAGTTTGCTGGCATGATATTATAGTCATTAACACTGTCTTGAATAAGTGGTTTGCAGAACAAGGCCATCAACCTGAAGGAATCCTAAAAAGCATCAACAAGGATAAACCTTGTGGTATATTGTTGATAGCAAGAAGCTTCAAGAACAAAAGGCATCATCACACTTAAGGTGTAATTCTAATTGACACATACATAATAGGGAATAGTTGGCAGGTTGCTTCAGATGCATTTGATCAATGCTAATATAACTTGACTAAACTTTAAGTTTGTTTGAACAAAGATGTTCGAGGCACCACTGAGAGTGACGATGGCAATAATCAATAAGACAATAACTTTGAATTTAATGACTAAGAGAGCTTGACGAGTTGAGCAATCAACATAGTGTTTTTAGGCAGTGAAGTGTAGGAGTGAATGTAACAATAACTGTAGGAGCAATAATGGTGTATGGTAGCAACCATTTATATCTTTGTCTAGCAGTTGGAGCATCGGAAGTTTATGCAACACTTTATGTTGGCACCTTTGGGTAGCCTTGGAAGTCTAACAACCAGGAGAAAAAGTGCATGAGACTTTGGAGTAGTGCCTTTTAACAACCCTTATGATCACGAAAACAATGGTACCTTGAAGAAAGTGCATAACAGATCCTAGATCTTAGCAAGCACGATGATAAGAGGGAACTGTGAGGACCTTGATTTTGGCATCTACATTAGGCCATTAGGCACTTTGATGCCTTAAGCCATGATCTTTTGAATATGGATGCCTAGATGCGGAGGACCCCTCCTCATCATGGATTGGATAATTTAATGTGTTGGTTACAGTCATCTAGCAATGAAGGATAATGCAGTTGTTTTTGGGACAATCTCGTGGTTGGATTTCTTCACTCTGGTTGAAGAAGGACCATGATGATTCTTCAAAGTGTACTCTCTAATATGAGGCAAGTTTCCTAGAAGTTTGTTGTTGCAGTGGCCTTGTGGAAAGTCTTATCCCTTGCATAATAAGCTCATTGCATGAAGCAAGGCTTCAGAGGGAGCCATAGAATCCCCAACAGTGTGACCCAATGATTCTTCCTGCTTGATATTTGTTGATGAAGGCAAGTTTCAGGTGGCTCTATGATTATGTTTTGGCAAGGTCACTTTCCCTATATTTAGAGGGAGTTATGGACAAGCCATGTTGATTGGATTATAATGATGCAACTATTGATGATCTTTGATTGATGGCCCTCTTGTTTATCAATGTAAGAGGGAGTTGAATTTTAAAGTCAATATGGAAGACCTAGTCTTGATGCACTATTCCATGTACTTAAAAGTCTAATGAAATGGAGATGCTTCTAGTCTGCGCATGCATATCTTGTGGGATCCTTGGCGTTCTTGATAAAAACCCTATCAGTCACATGCCTTGCTATGAAGACTTTGAGTCAATCTATGGATGAGCCTCATATGTTGGATAACTACTTATTGAGATATCTTTGTGATTCTATTATCTATAATCTAAGGTACTTTGTTGGAATCTAAGATTCCATGAATATTCTGATGTTGGCTCAGTTGGCAGTGTGATGGATGGAAGGAGCACCTCTAGTGCTATATCTCTTGATTCAGTTGCTTTGGAAGCACTATTGAGGATGAATGTATATAGTAGCAAGTATGGCTTATTATGAAGCGAGTTGGTTGAGGATGCTCTTCAGTGAGCCATTTGAGCACGTGCTGGTAACCACCATTGTATACTGTAATATTCCTGAGTGGGATTAATTTTTTATAGAATCCATGTTCCACGTTAACTCCAAGTATTGGGTACTGCTTTAATTTGATATGGTCCATTGGACAACTACCAAGCTCCATCATTGTTGGTTGGATGAGCAAATTATTGTTATCCTTTCATAGCCTCTTGGTAAGGTTAAGATTATCTTTCTTCAGAGAGAGGCTGGGAGTCATGGATAGACCCTACTAGGAGGGTCCTAGTTCAACATTGAGCTCTGGGAGCCCCTGGGGGCTTGGGGTACTTCTTGGAGCTATGTATGACCATAGGGTGAGTGGTTCACCTTCCCCTATAGGTACGATGTGTACATGATAAGTGGTTCACCTTCTCTTATGGCATATGAGCAAGATGAGTGGTTCACCTTCTCTTGCAGATACCCCAGTTAGAGATGCATATAGGCATTTGTGAGTTGTCAAATGTAGACATGTCAGTGGGATGTGGTTCATCCCCCATATGTAGGATGCTCATTCCCTACGATCGATGGTTGACATGTCGATGAGATGTGGTTCTTCCTTTCCCCACGTGTAGGATTCTTCCTATGATGGTTGTGACACGTCACTGTATGATGTGGTTTATCCTTTCCCTACGTGCGGTTGTGAGCAGGATGCGATTTATTCTTTCCCTGTTGTTGCTCCAACATCAACCTACCCATGTTTTTCGGGACACATGGGAAGTACCTCTCATCTAGCTAACGAGTTGGGAAAAGTGGTTAGGGACCCTAACACTACCGATGGACGCATCGTGTACTACCATACTCCCTATGTCTAGGATGCATGATGTTCAACAACTTGATCACTTGGGATCAAGTCTGATTGGGGTTCTACCCCTGATTATGTGGATTGACTTTTGTCAATGGAGAGTGGTAAGGTCTTGTGACTCACTCTCGATCAATTCTTCTTCTTTATTTATATCAATGTTTAATAGAGTTAGGATGGGATGCAGATATGGTTCATGATGACAAGATGGCGTGATGATCAATGGCCAAGATATTGGCAAGTAGAATTCTCCCTAGCTAAGAGGGAGTGTTAAAATTGGCAACTAGGGCTAAATTCTAATTTGGACATCTCATTTGATGAAGATAATTAATGCATTAAATTCCTCCTTTCGAGAGGACCAAAATCGACCTAAAGATCACAAAATTTGGATAAAGAAAAATATAATTTTGAAAGCAAGCCCACATATGTGTAATTTATCAAGGTAAATTTGGAGTTAATTACATAAGTTGAACCCCTCTCCATCACCTATAAAAGGAAGTGTCCTCCAACCTCATTTGACACATCCATCATACATTTTCTCTCTCTGAAATAGCCGCAGAAGGAAGATAATCCCAATGAAGAAGGAAGGGCTATGTTGACATCACTTCTGGACTCTTTGATGGGCCGAGTTCCTTAGGTATGACGCTGAGGCTGGTAGGAGCAAGTCTGGGCTGATTTGATGTGTGTTTTGGGCAGTGTTTATCCTCTTTTGTAGGTTGAGATCTAATAGGAAGGTAGCAACAGGTCTGAGCGCTGTTTGGAAGATGTTTTAGGGCTATTTTGTGTGGCGTTCTTCTTGTGCGTGTGGGCTGCAACTCTAGGAGTTTTTTTCAGGTAGGCTGCAGGCCTAAAGAAGCATTGACAGGGGTCAAGAAACTGCTCAAGTAAGCCACATACAACATGTGGGTTTTGTGGTAAGCTTGAGGGATGAAACTAGCCTAGATAAACCACAGACAACAGGTGGGTTTTGTGGTAAGATTAAGGGATGAAACTCGCCCATATCATCCACAACCAACAAGTGGGTTTTATGGTAAGCTTGAGGGATAAAACTAGCCCAAATAAGCCCGAGAATGTGGACAAAGATACTAGAAGAGAAGCCGCAACCTTGAAAGGATGTCTAGAGGTGAGTAGAGGAGTTGTAGCCATGAGCCAATAAGCCCTAACCAGGATTCAATCTATTGCTAAAGAAGACCAAGCTCAAGAGGAAATGTTTTGACCAACGTTGACCACTGGACAAGGAAGAATGCGATTGTAGTTGACTCAGGATTGCATACTTGATTGGTTTGTTTCTTTGGCATTTGGATAGTGGTATTGGTCATCACATTGGCAATTTAATTTTGACTTTGATTGTACTCTCTCTTTTTCTGTTGAACATTTGATATTTGATAATAAGATGAATTGATCTAGTGTTTTCCCCATCTTGGGGTTTTTCCCTGGATTGAGCCAATTCCCATGTTCTCTTGTCTTGGCTTGTCTTTTGTATTTATGTTTGATGTCCTTTCATCAGTTATTGTCATATGATAATGATTAATATGATTACTAATGGATTAATGAAATTAATAATGGGATCATTGTTTAATGAAGTAACTGACCTAAGCAAAGAACATGTTAACTCAAAATTAACATCGTATCAGAGCTAGGTGAGGACAAACCCAAGCAATAAGAAGAATGTAATCCTAAGAAGTTGTCAACATTCCATTAAGCAAGGGCATCCGTAGTATAGAAGTATTGGTACCTCAGTGTTATTTCGGCCCTTAGTTAGGATATTGTTCCGAGCACAGTTCGGTTTGGACACAATCTAGAGAAAAATTAAATTTTTTAACTTTTGCATCCCTTGAGGCCATATTGATCACTCTTTGTGGCAAAAATTGAGGAAATCCGAGGCACAAGAAACAACATGGCCCTTGTGTTAACAAATCAAGTAACCTCATCACTGAAATCTTTACCTATGGGCTTAACAATACGTTGAAGGCTTACTGATGAATTTTGTAAAGAGATAGGGATATCACATGGATGTCATTAATCTTGTAGAGTATCAAGTCCTGGAGCTGCTTGTGGATGATTCATTTTGAGAACAAAAGGTGTAGTAGAGAGATCAATGATAGTTGAACTATTGAATATTTAGATCATACTTGATGATAAGCACTACATGTTGAATAGATCTTGGTGATTGGCATTCTATTTGATCATGGCAACACTATTCATGCATATGACAAATATATATATGACAACATACTTAAAATAAATAAGTAATACAAGATACCTCTGCCCATATATGGTCCAGTGATTTGAAATGGAAACATGACATAGATGTGCCCTGGATTATTCTTCTAATGATTATTTTGATTGTTGATCTGTTTTGGGCTGATTTGGATCTCTTCAGCTACTAGAATTAACCAAGATATTTTACTTTTGTGATATTAGCATATTTGCATGTAAAAGATCATGAAAAGCCACATGTGCATACTGTAAATAAGACGAAACATTATGACGATCATCAAACAAGAACACAAAAAACATTGATAACAGAGTTCACTTAGTGTGGGTTATGTCTTCGAGCCCTGGTGTCAAGAGTGGGGAAGCCTCTTCATTAAATGATGCAAATGATGGTGATGTACATGGAATGTCCCTTGTCATTACAACGATAAATACCCTCAACCAAAGTGGCAGGTCTCTCCACGAGACGTTCTTAGGAACTCTCACTCATATGGAAAATTCCCTCAACAAGAGTGATATGTCTCTCGTCCTATAAGAACTCTCACTCAAATGGTTCTAAAATCTCACATGATGTGGCATACAAGTATCCCTCAACATAATGGTAATCAGAGACCTGAACAACAAAAACATCATCTAAGCAAATCAAAAGAAAGACATGGCATAACTGCATCATATACCTCTACTTTTGGGGATGGCGGAAAAATGCAAAGCTCAACTATTGAAGCAGACATCACCACTGAATTTGTGGTGTGAAATCGTGTCAAATGACTATAAACTTTGCCCATTTCTGACATCGTGAAATTCTGGACCATCAGGAATCTTGAAGATTCTCCTAAAGATTCTTTTTTGAAGATGGCCGAAAAATTCACTGCTCGGATGAAGATTCTGAGCACACAATTACACTCCCTACAAAATTTTGTGAAAAATGACTATAAAATTGGCATCATTTTGCCTCGGTCAAAAATCAACCTGCAAGGGAATCTTTTAGATTCCACAAGATTCTCCAAAGATTCCTTGACGCTAGACACTTGAATTTTTGCTTGTCGGATGGAGATTCTGATTGCACGGTTGGACTCCTAGCGAGAAAAATTGCAAAAATGACTTTAAGCTTGACAAATTTTGACACTATCACCTCTGACCCTCTAAGAGAATCTTTTCAGCGTCTTTGTAGATCCCTTGCTCATGGTTCCACACCTGATTTGCTCACGGTTTTGCCGTGCTCCACTAGCCTCTTAGTCGAATGGACTGAGTGAACTTATATGGAGTATTTTGGGCGGACTTAACAAAGTGAGGCTGTTTGGCCTAACGGTGGCCATGCCAAGTTTGGTGTGGGTGGTCGGGGGTTCCAACCCCACCGACCCCCAATTGGAAAGTGTGTTAGTTTTTTGTTTTAACCCTTGTATTGGAATTGACTGTGATTGGTTATTGGGGCCGCCCGTTGGGGGCCGACGCACGTGGGTTGGGCGGTTCAAGCCCTTTCGACTCCGACAACAGTTTGTGGTATCACGAGCGGTGTCTGCGGCATGTGGCCCCGACCTTTTGCTTATTGGTGTTTATATAATTATGTGGTTCGGCGGGGGGGGGGGGGGGGTCGGGGCAGGGTTTGCCGGTGGTGGCCCGCCTACCCCATTTTATTAATATCATAACAATTGGCGGGGGTGGCAACCCACCATGCCTATTATTATATATTTTTTTTGTTTTTTAAATAAAGAGTTTTTTTTTTTTAAATAAGGGTTATTGGAAGATTTAAGTAGGTGACAAATTCCCCTGTTTGATGGTCGGATTCCGTGTGTCGGGTCTCGATCAATTTGTTGACTCGTTAATCCTGCCACTTGGCCAAGTTTGACAAAAAAATTGACCATATATAACTTGACCATACGAACTCGGATTTGAGTGTTGTTCACACCATTGGAATCAGGGCGATGAGCACTACGATCAGGTCTGGGTTTCACTTTTTTTTTTTTTTTAACTGAAACGGGTGTATATTTATTTGAATTGGTAGAGATTTGGACTTACGCCAATGCTGCCATCATTACATTGCATCTAATTCTGTTCCAAATTGCCTGCTACAGAATCGTCATGGATTACATAGGTGGATATAACTATCCCCGTTTATGAGAATTTGGCCTTTCCCAAGTGTACAACCCTTGTTAGCCAACAGATCAGCTTCGCTATTCAGATTTCTGAGTATGTGGAAGCATTTGTAGGATTCAAAATCGAGTAGGACTTCCTTCAATCTGCTCAACGTTTTGTTAAGGCTTGCATTGATGAACAAGTTCTCCGAATTTAACTTTTTAATTATGAGCTCGGAATCTCCGAATACTTGGATTTCTTTGTCCCCTCTGTCTCTGGCAATTTGGCAGGCTTTAAGAAGGCTTAAAATCTCAGCTTGATTGTTTGATTTTTGCCCTATGCCCCAGGGGAAGAAGTCCCTTTTGACTCCAGCCGGATCATAGATGACCCCACCTTCCCCAGCAGCCCCGGGGTTGCCTTTGGAGGTGCCATCAAAGAAGATCGAGGATATTTTTTGTTTTTTCCACCAGTCTTGAAAGTCCTCTTCAGCTTCTCTTATTCTCCAGATTGGATTCATTGATTGAGGGGCAGTTAGCATCCTTCGGGGGGAGGGGGAGAGAGAATTCAACCACCTTTCTTCTTCGGGGAGCAACAAAGGGTCTGCAGAAAGGTACTGCTGATGGGCAGCTTCCAGAAGGAGGGATTTCGCTTTTGCAGCTACAGCTAGGGGGGTTCGCTCTTTTCCGTTGAAGATCAGGTCGTTCCAGGCCAGCCAAGTCTGCCAGCAAGTGAATTTGGGGATGGCAATCCATATTTTCCTTCAAAAAGATTTGCTGGGGGTTTTATGGGGGTAGCATTGATTCCAGCCTTCGAAGAGATCGGCTACAGAGTTGTACAAGGGGACAGTGATTTGGAACTCGTAGAGGATAAGGCGCCACACCTCTTTGACAAACTTGCAGGCCATGAAGAGGTGCTTAGCTGTTTCTTCACTGTTTTTACACAACTCGCATCTGTGAGGCCCAACAATGCCTCTTTTCATCAGATTGTCTCCGGTTAGCAATTTGTTATGAGCCAGCATCCAAAAAAAGAAATTGACTTTTGGTAGAGCGAGGGGCTCCCATACTTTTTTCCAGAATTCTGGGTTTCTGCTATTGATCTTTGTGGGTTGGAGAGCTTTGAAGGCTACCGCTGATGTGTAAGTCCCGGAGTGGCCCCAGCCCCATCTGTCCTTCGACCATCTGCTCATTGGAGCTGCTTCCTCCAGCAATTCATCCAGCACAATTTTCTGTTGGTTTAGGCGGCCTGGGATGCCATGGAAGTCCCAACCGGTCCATGCGCCACGACTGTCCCACTTGGAGAGATCGTAAACGCTGTTAATTCCAGCGCGCTCCAACCACTGTCTTAATTCATCAATTTCCTGGTTTTCTGAAAGAGGAGTGCTGTCCATAATTCGATCATGCCACAATTTTATATGTTTGCCATTACCGGGGATTTTATAAACTATGTCCTTAAAGAAATTCAGACTTTTATTACATAGTTTCCACACCTGGGAGGCGTTAACTGTTTGGGATTCTTGCAGATTTCGGAGCGGAACCTTGTGAGCATACTTTGCCTTCAAAATTTCACTGACAGGATGCTTTGGTTTCTCATATAGATTCCAGAGGATTTTTCCACCCAACGCCAGATTGACCATGGCTGGATCCCTGATTTGTAGTCCTCCTTCTGCATAAGGGCGTTTCACCTGGTCCCATTTCACAAGATGCATTTTATGGGTGTTCCCTTTCCCACCTTGCCAGAGGAAATCACGAATCAGTTTGGAGATGTGGTCTGTCACCTGCTTTGGTGCTAGAAGGAAGGCAACTTGGTAGATTGGTAATGCTGAGAGAACAGACTTGATCAAGATGACCTTACCTCCGGAAGTGAGCCAATAACCTCCCCAGCTTGTGATCTTTGTCTTGATTTTGCTGATGACTTCAGACCACAGAGCTCTCTTATTGCAGCCATTGATGATAGGGAGACCAAGGTATTTTATCGTCTCCCATTGGGCTTGGCTATTGAAACCTAGGAGAGCAGAGATGCTTGTGAGTTCCTGTTGATCGATATTCCATCCATAAACTGCACTTTTCCTTTCATTTATGGAGGCTCCCGAGACCCTGCTGTAACTTTTTAGGACTTCATCAAAAGCTTTGGCAATTCTGGCGGAGGCTCCTCCGAGAAGGAGAGAGTCATATGAAAAAAGAGCATGATTCTGGGCAGGAGAGTGAATGGAAGGTTTAAGGCCAGGGAGAGAGCCTGCCGCTTTTTCTGTTGAGAGAATCCGCCATCAAAATATAAAGGAAGGGAGAGAGGGGGCATCCCTGCCTAAGACCTCTCTGGGCATGGAAAAAGGAGGTGGGGCGGCCATTGACGAGGGGGGCTATCCAAGGGGAGTCAGTGCAGGCTTTGATAAGAGCAACAAAGTGAGGAGAGAAACCAAAGGCAAGGAGAATTTTGTAAAGGAAGGCCCGATTGACTCGGTCAAAGGCATTGGCCATGTCAAGTTTGATTAGCATCCATTTTTCTTTTCATTTCTGGCTTGAATGAATGATCTCCTGGACTTGAATGACATTGTCCAGGATATGCCTGCCTTCAATGAAACTGCCTTGATTGCTGGAGATAAGTCTGTTGAGGAAAGGCTTTATCCTATTTGCAAGGAGCTTTGCTAGGATTTTGTAAGAGGCGTTGCACAACGATATTGGCCTGAATCTGGCAAAGGTTTCAGGATTTGATTCTTTAGGAATTAGGGCCAGGTATGTGGAGTTGGTTCCTCCCCCTACCTTGGCTTTATTCCTGAATCCTTTGATCATCTTTAGGAGATCTGTTTTAATAATGTCCCAGCACATTTTGTAGAAATGGATGGTAAAACCATCGGGCCCAGGGGCCTTATCTGAGTCCATAGACTAGATCACTTTTATAACTTCTTCTTCCGTGAAGGGTATGTTGAGATTGGAGTTGTCTTCAGGTCTGACCAGAGGGGGAATATTGGAAAGGAAGTCTTCCATGTCCTCCTCATTACCTTGGATTCTAGCATTGAAAAGCTAACTGAAGTGCTTTACAGCTGCTTCTTTGATCTGACTGAACCCTTTGCAGGTCTGCCCTTCAGCTTTTGTTATTTCAGAGATGTGATTTCTGCAGAGTCTTGCCCGATATTGGCGATGGAAGAAGGTAGTATTCCTATCACCCGCCTTCAACCACAGGCTTCTAGACTTGATTCTCCAATACTCCTCCTCTAACCGAAAGGATTGAAAGGTCGAACATTGGATTTTTACTTCTTTATCCAGCAGTGCTGGAGTGACGTCTTTGTTTTCCATATCTGTTTACAGCTCCTCAAGGGTCTGCACAATTTCTTTTCAACGACTAGTTGGATTTGGGGTAGGTTTTTTGATCCACTCCTTCAGAGCGTACTTAGTGGCTTTGAGTTTTTGCTCCCACACATAGCTGGGGGACCCTGAGAAGGATTTTCTCCAAGCTGCTTTAACTATGTCAAAAAAACCTTCTCTTTCTGTCCATTGAGGGCTGAAGCGAAAAGGGATGGGGCCCAAATCATCTTCGTCTTCTAGAGAGAGCTAGATGGGCTTATGGTTTGAAGTGAGTTTGGGAAGGATTTTGGTGGTAATGATCTTCTTGGTTGTCATCAGGGCACCCTGTACCAAGAATCGATCCAGGCGAGCTGAGATGTGATCCCCTCCCACTCTGTTATTAGTCCAAGTGAAGAGCCCTTTTGCTGGAATGAAATTAGTGAGGTCCCAATCCTGAATGAGGCCTTCGACCATAGGAAGAAAGGGATCTCTGCTGTGAGTGCCTCCCCTTTTTTCCTTGTATTTTAAAACAATATTTAAATCTTCGGCCAAAATGATATTTTTGGGGGAGTGTTGCTCAAGGTAGGCTATGAGGGAGGTCCAACAGTCTCTTTTTTCTGAGTATAAAACAGGGACATAGAGATTGAAAAGGGAGAAGGATAACTTACTTGGATTGTGTATTAACTCCGTGAAGATCCAGTGTTGAGTTTCTTGAGAATTTTTCAGCTGGAAGAGATCCTCTGACCAGAGAGTTGCGAGAACTCCGGAAGAGCCTCTTGAGCTAACTGCTTTTCCTACATTTTTCTTCCATTTCTTTTGACTGATATCCAAGAGGGCTCTCCCCTCTATCTTTGTCTCTTGGAGCAAGAGGATGTCTGAGGGCTCCATCTTGAGGAGATCTTTAATTGCTTCAGCTTTCGAGGGATTACCCAATCCTCTGCAGTTCCAAGAGACGAGACGCATTATTGACCTGGGAAGTGAAGGGAGCCTCCCTTAGGAGGTCTGGTCCTTGTATTTCTTCCGATAGACATCTCAATGGTAGGCTGGCTTCCTTGAGTTTTTAGCCTTTCGGCCTCCTCTTCCCTTTCTTCTCTGCGAGATTTCCTGCCAACTTTTTTGATGGGTTGCTCGAAGGTCTCATCCTCCGATGACCCTGAACTGTCAATAGGCTTTTTCCTTGTGACGTCTGCATATGAGGGGTTTGAAGGGCTTCCTTGGATGGCCTCAGGAGGTGTCTTTTCCCCTCCAGCTTGAACATTGGTGGGAGATCCAGGCTGTTCCAGAGTTTCTTGATTTGTTGTAGTTTCCGTTTTCTGACTGTTTTCGATGCCATTTGGATTTTTGCCTTGGGTGAGGTTGGAACTACTTGGAGCCTCTTTCAGGGGGCCTTTCCCGGTGCCCTTCCTATTGGGTTTTTGGACTTGAGTCCGCTGCTCTCCATTTTGGATCTCTGGAGGATCTTCTGCCTTTTCCTTACAGTGTTTGGCAAAATGTCCGTAGCCATGATAGTGTTTGCATTTGAATGGGATCTGTTTGTAGTCCAGCTCTTGGACATGGGTCCATCCTGCAACTGTGAGCTTGATGGCTTCCGGTAAGCCCTCCTCTAGGTCTACTTCGACGCAAATGCGGGCACAGGAGTATTGGTCTTTCCTTGTGACTTGATCGATATACTTGCCTAAGGCATTGCCTATGATCTGGAGGGACTTAGGATTCCAACAATGAAGAGGAAGATGGGGGAGGCGAACCCATACCGGCACGGCCGTAGGAACGTCCTGAGCTGGATCAAAATTAGGCGACCATTTATTGAGGTATAGACCTTGCGACCCCATGAAGTAAGGGCCATTCATGAAAATCAAGCTTCTGTCCTCTGCACTTTCGAAGACAAAGACGAAGAATCCTTTGCCAACGAAATAGATTTTAACTCCCTCTTTGATAAGCGGCTTCTAGTTCCTTTGAGTCCACTCCTCCACCGATTTGGGAGAGGGCCAGAGGCCCATAAACTGGCCAATGAGGTCGCGCTCAGCCAGGTTTACAGCAGCTTTACAGGTTTCTTCCTTCGGGAGAGCAACCGAGGGGATGGTGTCCATCTTCTTCACGAATTTCCGCTGGCTCACTGAGGGAGGGCGCTTATTGCATTGAGTGATCATATCTTTGAAGGCAGACACCTCCGGGGGGGGAGGCAGATCCGAGCCCCCAGAGGGCTCCATGGCTGCGCGCAGCAGCAACAGCAGAGGCAAGGCGCGGTGGCCCTGGGGGCGTGCGGGAGCACAGAAACCCTAGCCCAGATGATCGCAGCGATTCCTTCACGGGCAGAGCGCTTCTCAGGGTTTCTGACCTGTATCACTACTCGTTACATTATCGTCGCTAGGTCTGGGTTTCACTTAATTCCGAGGTTTTTTTCTTTTTCTTTTGAGCTATTCCATAGCCATCGCTGAATTCTAAGCATGTTTGCAGCCACCTGGATAATTCTTCCCCATTGAAGAGCTTTTGGTCCTCCAAAAGCATGAACATAATATGCAACTTTTGTGTTACATTGTCTGCACCACAAGTGTGCTGATAGGTCACACTCTCTTCTCCTTCACCCTTGTTCTTCGGAGCCATAAGGGATGAACTGACACCTGCATCCTCTGCAAACCTGTAGTACAATATTTTCAAACTATATGCTCAATTACATGACCAATTATGACCCAAGCATCCCTATACTTTCCAAGAGTTTATAAGACACACTCTTTGGTTAAGTTTACATCAAAATAGAATTTAATACCCCAACTATCAATAAAAGGCCAAAACATCACCGTTGCTTTAACAAGTGGTGGAAAACACATCATCACTTTTACATTTATATCAAAACACATGATTTACAAAATGTGGCTATGACAAACTACCATATCTAGCAAAACCATCTCTCACTCATGAAAGTGAATGGGTCATCTCCCTGTGGCGGATTTGGTTGTCGAACAAATTTTTCAACTAGTTCTTGCATGGGTGCTTTGTCCTTTAGACGCTGCTTTGGATGAAGCCTCCAACATGTGGCTCTTTGATGACCACCTCTGTTGCAATGACTACAAAAAGTCTTCTTCCTCTAGACCTACTTAACCTACTTCCTTCCTTTATGTGGAGAAGGCCTTTCACGCCTCATTCTTTTTCTTGCTGCCATTCTCTTTCAACACTCAACAACCACATGATTATGTAAACCACAGAAACTACATAGTTTTCTATGCCATGATTTATGTTCATCATTAACAATATGTTTGTAATCCAAATAAACTTTGGAGTGCTAAGACTGTTTATACCTCTTTTGACTGTCTCTGGTGCGATTATGGTGATGAGAGCTTGCCTTAGCTCTTCCTCTGCAATGTGCACTGTCATGGGAGGATGGTTATGTGTTCCCCTCATTCTCTTTCCTCAACGGTTTCAACAGTGTCTTGGAAGCTTCAGACACCTTTGAGCACTCTCCTTTAGTGTATCCCAAGATTGCTAATCAAGGTCTTGGTACGACCTCCAATGGTTGAGTCATTCTTTGGCCATTAACACCAAGTGCTCCTCCTTTGTACCCCATCTTGGTAAGGATTCTCATGTCAAATCCTGAAATGGGTACTTCCATGTTTCCAATAGAAATAGTATCATGCAAAAATGAAACTGAAGAACGATCAACACTGTTTACCTCAATTGTCGATTTTGAAACCGGGGATGATGGCTTCTCTAAGCCTTTGTTGTGCTTAAATTCTTCCAAGGCCTCTTCTGTGGCTCGTAACTAACACTGTAATATCTTCTTCTCCTATTTCTCTTCTCGTAGAAGTCTCCTTAATTCAACATTCTTTGCTTGAAGGCTCTGATTGATCTCCTCATCTAAACGATGAGAGGACGATGAAGAAGAAGAATGTACACTTGAGGGGATAAATGAAGCATCGTCCTCTGCTCTTTCTTTCTCTTGTTCCTCTCTTGCCATTTTCTTCTCATAATCTTCATACATTATGGCCACCATGTGTGCCATCTTGAGGGGATCCTCGTAGAGATCTCTGTTGTTCTCCATTTCTCTTCTTGTTGCATGTTCAATCATTCACACTTGCAATCCACATTAACGAGAAGACCGCTTTGATACCAAACTTGATTCATATCTCTTCAACGACTGAAATTAATCAAGATCTTTTACTTCTATGATGTTAGCATAATTTCATGTAAAAGAGCATGAAGAACCACATGTGCATATTGTAAAGAAGACGAAACATAATGATGATCATCAAACAAGAACACAAATCACATTGATAACGAAGTTCACCTAGTGTGGGTTACGTCTCCAGGCCCTGGTGTCAAGAGTGGGGAGGCCGTTTCATTAAATCCTGCAAATGATGATGTTGTACATGGTATGTTCTTTGTCATTAAAAGGACAAATACTCTCAACCAGAGTCGTTGGTCTCTTCATGAGATGTTCTCAAGAACTCTCACTCATATGTGCAAATTCCCTCAACAAGAGTGGCAGTGTCTCCACGTGACATTTGATAGGAAATCTCACTCAAAGGGTCTTCCTTCAACATGACAAACTAGTAAAATCTCACATGATGTGGCATACAAGTATCTCTCCACATAATGATAATCAGGGATCTAAACAATAAAAACATCATCTCAACAAATCTGAGGAAAGAAATGGCATAACTGCATCATATACCTCCACTTTTGGGGATGGATGAAAAATTCAAAGCTCAGTGGTTGAAACAGACATCACCGCTGAATTTGTGGCGCGAAATCGTGTCTAACAACCATAAACTTTGACGCTTTCTGACATCGTCAAATTTTAGATCCTTGAGAATCTTGAAGATTCCCCCAAAGATTCCTTCCTGAAGATGACCAAAAATTCCATTGCTCGGATGAAAATTTTGAGCACACCATTGCGCTCCTCGCAAAATTCAGTGAAAAATGACTATAAAGTTGGCATCATTTTGCCTCGGTAAAAAATCAACCTCCAATGGAATCTTTTAGATTCCACAAGATTCTCCAAAGATTCTTTTCCGCTAGACACTTGAATTTACGCTACTCAGATGGAGATTCTGACTACATGGTTGGATTCCTAGTGAAAATACGTGCGAAAATGACTGTAAGTTTGGCAAATTTTGACACTGGCACCTCTGGCCTTCTAAGGGAGTCTTTTCAGCGTCTTTGTAGATCCCCTGCTCATGGTTCCACACCCAATTTGCTCATGGTTCCGCCGTTTTTCCTGGCTTCCTATTCGAATGAACTGAGCGAGTTTATATGGAGTATTTTGGGCAGACTTAATAAAGTGAACCTGTTTGGCCTAACAATGGACACACCAAGTTTGTTGTGGGTGGTCGGAGGTTCCAAATCCACCGTCGCCCAATTGGAAAGCACGTTAGTATTTTGTTTTAATTGCCATATTTGAATTGACTGTGATTGGTTATTGGGGCCGCCCGTTGGGGCCCGACCCATGTGGGCCAAGCGGGTTCAAACCCTGTTGACCCCGACAACGGTTTGTGGTATCACAGGCACGTGGCCTCAACCTTTTGTTTATTTGCGTTATATAATATGTGGTATGGAGCGAGGGCGGCTCTACTGGGGATGGCCCGCCCACTCCACTTTAATAATATCATAACAATTGGCCGGGGTGGCAACCCGACGCCCCTATTATTATATCTTTTTTTTGTTTTGTTTTCTAAACAAAGAGGTTTTGTTTGTTTGTTTTTGTTGTTGTTTTTTGTTTTAATTTTCCGAAAATAAGGGTAATGGGATGATTTAAGTAGGCGACAAATTCACCCCTTTGGTGGCCGGATTTTGTGTGCTGGGCCTCAGTCAATTTGTTGCCTCATTAAGCTTACCACTTGACCAAGTTTAACAAAAAATTTGACTAGCTATAACTTGACCATACAAACTCGGATTTGAGTGTTGTTCACAACGTTGAAATTAGGGCGACGAGCACTACGATTTGGTAATAGTTTCACTTCAATACGAGTGCTTTGGTTTTTGAGATATTCCATAACCACTGCTGAATTCTGAGCGTGTCTGGAGTCACCTGGATCATGGGCACACTGATCCGTGATTTTACACAAATATGATCAACTTACTTGATATATCAAGTATAAACCTTGACAATGTCAAGCATCCCTATGAGCTCTTAAGTGATTCACATTTGAGGAATGAAATCTGCCAATTTCATTAAATCTCTTCGTTCACCCCTGAAGTTTGATATCCTTCCTTGAATGGCTGGTTATGGTTGTACTGGAACATACCTCTGATTATTTTAAGTGAAGATGTGTTATTTTCACTCGACATATTTAAGTTGAAGAATTGAAAGGTAATCAGAATTAAGATCTCATTATTTCCATAGTAGTCGTGTTGTCAAGTAGTCTCTCCGCATACAACAGGTTTATCGCCTTACAACAATGAGCCTCAGGGTTTCATCATCATTTCCCTACAACAGTTGCTTAAGACTATAATTGCGACATTTTTGTACAACACCCTTGTGACAATAACCTTTTGTATGACAGTAATCCTAAAATATTCATAATAGTCCTCCTGTGGGCCTAACTAATGTATACCTATGGTGAGGAAGTTCTGAAGATCATAATGTTTTGCTAAGCATAAAGATATTCTAGAGTTTGTTGGCATGATATTATAGTCATTAACATTGTCTTGAATGAGTGGTTTGTAGAACAAGGCCATTAACCAAAAGGGATCCTAAAAAGCATTAACAAGCATAAACCTTGTGGTATAATACTGTTGATAACAAGAAGCTTCATGAACAAAAGTCATCATCACACTTAAGGTGTAATTCTCATTAACACATACATAACCGAGAATAGTAGGTAGGTTGCTTCAGATGCATTTTATCAATGCTGATGTAACTTGACCAAAGACTTTAAGTTTGTTTGAACAAAGACATTAGAGGCACCACTAAGAGTGATGGTGAAAATAATCAATAAGACAATAACTCTGACTTTAATGACTAAGATAACTTGATGATTTGAGCAATCAACAAAGTGTTTTTAGGCAGTGAAGTGTAAGAGTGAATGGTAGCAATAATGGTGTATGGTAGCAACCATTTATATCTTTGTCTAGCGATTGGAGCAATCGAAGTTTATGCAACACCTTTATGTTGGTAGCTTTGGGTAACCTTGGAACTCTGACAACTAGGAGAAAAAGTGCATGGCACTTTGGAGCAGTTCCTTTTAACAATCCTTATGATCATGAAAACAAATGTACCTTGAAGAAAGTGCATAACAAATCCTACGTCTTGGCAAGCATGATGAGCAGAGGGAAGTGTGAGGACGCTGATTTTGGCATCTTGATTAGGTCATTGGGCACTTTGATGCATTAAGCCAATATCTTATGAAAGACGATCTTGTGAATATGGATGCATGGATGCGAAGGACCCCTCCTCATCATGGATTGGGTAATTTAATGTGATGGTTATAGTCATATATCAATGAGGGATAATGCAACTGTTTTTGGGACAATCTCATGGGAGGATTTCTTCACTCTAGTTGAAGAAGGACCATGATGATTCTTTAGAGTTTACTCTTTGATATGAAGCAAGATTTCTAGAAGTTTTTTGTTGCAGTTGCCTTGTGGAAATTCTTATCCCTTGCATAAGAATCTCATCATGTGAAGCAAGGCTTCAGAGGGAGCCATAAAATCCCTGACAATAGGACCCGATGAATCTTCATGCTCGATATTTGTTAATGAAGGCAAGTCATGGCATCTGATTATGATTATGATGTATCTGATGATGCCTTGATATATCCCTATTACTTGAGAGGTTGCATGGAAGTTGCATGATTATTATTGATGACTTTGACACGTGGACCTAAGGAAAAGGGATAGGTTACAAGTGGCTTGATGATTATGTTTTGGCAAGGTCACTTTCCCTATATTCAGAGGGAGTTATGGACTGCCGTGTTGATTGGATTACAAAGATGTAACTATTGATGGACATGCCATGTTGATTGTATTATAAAGATGCAACTATTGATGATGTGTGATTGATGAACTTCTCTTTTATCAATGTAACAAGGAGTTGAATTTTAGAGTCAAGATGGAAGACCTAGCCTTGATGCACTATTCCCTGTACTTGAAAGTCTGTTGAAATGGAGATTCTGCTGGTCTAAATATGTATATCTTGTGGGATCCTTGATGTTATTGATAAACACCCTATCAGTCAAATGCCTCTCTATGAAGAATCTAAGTCGATTTATGGATGAGCCTTATATGTTGGATAACTGCTTATTGAGATATCTATGTGATTCTATTATTTATAATTTAAGGTACACTATTGGAATCTAAGATTCCATGAATATTTTGATGTTGGCTCGGTTGGAAGTGTGATGGATGGAAAGAGCACCTCTTATCCTATATCTCTTGATTTAGTTACTCTCGAAGCACTATTGAGGCTGAATGTATATAGAAGAAAGTATGGCTTATTATGAAGCCAATTGGTTGAGGATGCTCTTTAGTGGACCATTTGAGCACGTGCTAGTAACCACAGTTGTATATTGCAATATTCTTGAGTGGGATTCATTTTTCATAGAATCCATGTTCCACGATAGCTCCAAGTATTGGGTACCACTTTATTTTGATATGCTACATTGGAGAGCTACCAAGATCCATCATTGTTGGTTGGATGAACAGACTATTGGCATCTTTTCATAGCCTCTTGGTGAGGTCAAGATTATATTTTTTCAGAGAGGCTAGGAGTCGTGGATAGACCTTATTAGGAGGGTCCTGATTAAACATTGAGCTCTGAGAGCTCTTGGGGGCCTGACGTACTTCTTGGAGCTATTTACAACCATAAGGCGAGTGGTTCACCTTCCCCTATCAGCACGATTTATACAGGGTGAGTGGTTCACCTTCACTTGTGATACTCCATGATGATATATGCATAGGATGAGTGGTTCGCCTTCTCCTATGGCATATGAGTAGGATGAGTGGTTCACCTTCTTCTGCGGATATCCCAGTGATAAATTCATATAGGCATTTGTCGGTTATCACATGTGGACATATCAGTGGGACGTGGTTCATCCTTTCCCCATATATAGGATGCTCATTCCCTACGATCGATGGTTGACATGTTAGTTCGACATGGTTATTACTTTCCTATGTGTAGGATCCTTCCTACGATGGTTGTGATATGTGACTGTAGGATGTGGTTTATCCTTTCCCTATGTGAGGTTGTGAGAAAGATGTGATTTATTCTTTCCATGTTGTTGCCCTAGCATCATCCTATCCATGTTGAAGTACCTCATCTAGCCAATAAGTTGGGAAAAGTGGCTAGGGACCATAGCAATACCGATGGATGCATCATGTACTATCATACTCCCTATGTGTTTTGGGAAGTTTTAGTGTCTTTGGATAAACGCCTAATCCCCTAGACTAGTAGCTAAGTCTAGAACAACAGTGCAAAGCATTCTCTACTTTTTCTATAATCAATAAATTAAATAAGACAGTAAAGAAGCCCACCTGAATCTTTCGCTTACTCCTTATCTCCCTTGACCAATTTTGTCGCTCCTTTCCATACTTAATCTGCTTGAAAAGTACCTACACGCAGACAAAAGACAAAAACCGATCAAAGCATATGATAATGATCTATTGATTAAACATAGAATGGAATCAAGTTTATAATACACATATGAAAGCATCAATGGACAATACAAACATATGGAAAAAGCTTTGAACACTTTATTAGTAAAAGGAAGAGTTACAACCCAATTTGCTTGATTCAGTATCACTCCTCCAGTTCAATCCCATCCTCTCGTCATAACAAGCAAGACATTTTGACATCATTACAATACTTGAATTCAACTCAAGTCTCATACTAACAACATCTCCCTATAATTCAATGATTTCCAGCCTCTAATCACTTAGATGAGTGGTATTTTTATAGGTGAATGAAGGAAGTTATGTCATAAATGGTGACAATGAATGCCATTCCAAACTTAGGATTTAGTTCCATGGAGGAAGGGATAAAGGGATTGATGTTCCTTAACTCCTTCCCTCATCCAATTTCGAGCCCAAAGGAGTGGATAGCCTTAGGAAACTTCTAGAGGCATCCTATGGATAAGAATATTCCAAAACCCAATGCAGATTTCACTTAAATTCACCCAGCGCACCTTGGTAGTGTATTGGGCTACACTGCAGCGCACCTTGGTAGTGTATCTACCTGTGCTGATCCTCTTAGAGACAAATTTTGGATGATTTCAGTCATAGAACTTCTTGGGAAGCTAGGCATTATGATGGTTGACTTCTTTAGGGCGTGTAACAACTGAATTAGATTTTGATGGGCCCTAAAGCACTGACCTATAAGATGGGAGTGATGTGCCCAAATGGATATGTAACCGTTTCCCCCTAAAGCATGAAGTCATAAATATGTATGTCGAGTGAAATGCTTTACTATGTGGAGAGGAGTTTCGAAGTAGAAGGTGACTTGCATTAATTGCAATACATATATCATGATAATTTGATTTTTTCTCATGAACTCGCTGAGGGAAGGCATACCCATGCTCAACCTATAAACTTTCATTACATGTACAAATATAGTCATCCACAGATATAGACCCATGAATGTAAGGCCATTGTACATCTGATTTAATACTCCTGAAAATATTCTAGCCCAAATGGATGAAACTAGATCCGGGGTCTTCAATCTCATTCAATCTTTCGCTCGAGTACAAGTCTAACCATGTGAATAGATGATATAAAGTTGAACATGGGAAGACATCGTCGGATTACCAGCTAATGATGTAAGCCGTTAACAAACGTGAGAGGAATCACAGATAATGATGATGACCGTCAAGGTACTAAAGTACATTTCACATGGTGTGAATAAATGATTTTATGTAAAACACCATAAAAAGTCTTTCGGTTGAAGGACAGTGATGTCAACCTATCGTCGGAAGTGAGAAACCCGCCATTGATGTATGCAAGCCTCAAGGTACTGAAGGGGTGTTTCTAAGTCAACTTCTTGGATAATGTGCTGATGTCGAAAAGAAGCGACTCATCGCAGGAGGGCCTTGATGTATCCCACATCAACGACACAAAATGAGGTAAATGATTTTGGAGATGAAAATCGACTGACGACAAAAGGTTTAGAAATGGAGGTCATGAAAATGAAGGTTTACGG
Source organism: Pinus taeda (assembly GCA_000404065.3). Classification (NCBI taxonomy): domain Eukaryota; kingdom Viridiplantae; phylum Streptophyta; class Pinopsida; order Pinales; family Pinaceae; genus Pinus; species Pinus taeda. Next base: position 191,764 of record APFE030918380.1, read on the forward strand.
TATTGCAAAGGATGAAGTTTGAACTGAATGAATTCTCTTGAACATGTCGGCGATACTGAAATGAATTGGTAGCATTGACCCAAAACAAAGTAATGGATGGTATGATAGACCAACGTGTGATAACCATCAAGCTAAATGACCCAACCCACATAGTCACAGTGATGAGGTGAAAGTGTCATGTTCAAGAGCAACTTGCTACCAGAAAGTGTTTTCCCCTTTTTCCAATTTCCCCAGTCATTGCTGACCAGTACCTCTTTATTTTTATCAAGCTTGAGGAGGATAACATATGCTTGTTGTATAATTTCACCCTTCGGGTGAATCCATTGCTATTTTATTCTTTAACGAGTCTAGTGAAGGTGAAACTTGGTTTTGTCTAGATGGACAAGTTTGTCTCTATTTGATGTTTTTAGCGAGTTTAACGACAAGGATAACTCGGTCCTTTTCATGCTTAGAGAGTTTGAAAAGGGATGAAAATGAAACTCCAAAAGTTTTTTTTCATAGATTTGTCTCTCAAGTCCAAAAAAACATAAAACAATATGAGAGAGAACCTATTGACCATGTTCGATCAACATGTTCCTTTTTCTTAGTTAATCTATCTCAGCCCGAAAAAGGGTTAAACTTATACTGAGTAGATATCAATTCCAATCCGTTAACGAGATGGAAATGACAAGCGCTCGACAATCTTTTCATGTTTATAGAGTCTGAAAAGAGCTTAAAGAGGACTCCATTTTGAGGAATGAGTGGTGTCTAAGGTAGCAATTGGTTCCAGTGATGTTGGAACTTCTCAAAACATGTTGATTTATGTGAATACGCTGTCTAATAAGACCACTCATTGCAATTATTCCTCAAAAAGGGTAAACAACCAAGTGAAAGTGTATGATTAGCCAAAGGGATGGTGGCGATGGGATGAAAACAACCAAGGTTCATCTACTGAAAGAGGCTGATAGAATGGCAATCACGAGGGTTAAAAATGGAAATGGGTTCATTTTTAGACAAGATTGAATCATATGGAACTATGGTTGGATTCCGTTTCATGTTTACACAAGCTTGACATGAACAACTATGCTTGGATTCAGTTTCATTTTTATACAAGCTTAAAACGAAAAACTATGCTTGAATTCAGTTTCATTTTTACACAAGCTTAAAACGAAAAACTATGCTTGAGATTGGTTTACATGCCCCCAACATGATAAAAGGGAGAGTCTCCTGTAACTAGATGGAAGTCACTGCGGTAAAGCAGGACGGTTATCCAAAACCTTTTTGGCTTTGTCCAGATAGGGACAAAGGTGAATGGGTGATTCCCTTCACATAACCTACAGGGAAACGTAACTTTTCCATTAGGTGCATGCCCCCCAAGCTTATTTACATTCACCTAAGTAGACTACTTGTGGCTATCAGGTGGAAGGAATGAAGGTTCATTTACAAGTTCAAGTGAAAGACTCGATTGAGATTTTATGAGAACTACTCAAAGACTCGACTTGGAACTTGGGACCTTGTTTTATTTTTTAATGAGCTTGACACAAGACAATGAACTCTGCTCAGATTCTTTGTGGGAGCTGTTTTATTTTTTAACGAGGTTGACACAGTAAAAGAACTATCCTCATAGACCCTTGTTTCATTTTTTAACGAGGTTGACACAAGACTAGGAACTATCCTCGTTGGCCCTTGTTTCATTTTTTAACGAGGTTGACACAAGACCAGGAACTATCCTCATATTCCTTTGATCACAACTCATAAGAAGTCATGAAGGAGAAATTTGGTTCTAATGCTCCTAGTACATGATGTACAACATCACTGAATTGATTGTCAGTTGATGTAGGTATGGAACAGGTTGCCACATAATTAACCCATGGCAGGGATGATATCATTGGTACAAAAGGACCATTTAGGGAAGATGGTTGACTGGAAGCCATATTTGGACTGGGAAACAAAAGTTGGTCAATGGTGACAATTATGCCTTCATGCGGGAAACAAATCACTCGAAATAATGTTGAAACAATAGCCCTCATGTCATAAACATAGTTGCACCCAAGAAATAAGTTATAATATAAAGGGCCTGGGACTACCATCACGTTCAAATAAACGGATTTTCCTCCCAAAGTAATAGGTAACTAAGGGAGGGTCCCTAATGGTTGACTGGTTCTTCTGTTAAAAGCCAACAGATTTTGGGTAAGTGGCACAAGCGGTGACGAACCGAGCGCTTTCCAAGTAGTTGAGGAAATGATGCTCTGATGCACCTTCATCTATAATAGTGCCAGATACAATCATATTACAAACCTATACTATGATCTGGAAAGGAACATAAGAAGAAAGGCAGAATCCTTCCAATTGGTTCCAATCAAAGGAAGTGACTAGACTACTTGGAGGGGGTACCATAGAAATGGGAGAATTAACCCCTTGATTTACGAGAACTGGAGGATTTTCCTCCTGTATTGATGGAACACGAAGACTTCCCCCAAGCTCATTAGAATCTAAAGAAACAAAAAGAACTTGAGTCATATCATATTCGCTCTCTTTGGGAAAAGTACGATTAGCTAAAGGTGAAATTGGGTCAACTGTTACCTCGACCTATTGATTTGGGTCTGGTATAGACTCATAGGACTCACTTTTAGAGAGAGTGGGTTTGACCAACGGTTGATTTTGGCAGTGAATTCATCAACTAGTGAAGGATTTATGGAGAGTTTCCTGTAACCAGATGGAAGTCGCTGTGGTGAAGCAGGACGGTTATCCAAGACTCTTTTGGCTTCATCCAGATAGGGAAAAAGGTGAATGGGATAATTCCCTTCACATAACCTACAAGGAAACTTAACTTTACCCTTATTTCATTGAACTTTACTACCACTAGTTGATGGTGTATCACCAACATGATCTCGAGAAGTTGATGACACAGGATGATGTGAATGGGAAGACCATTCTTCTAAGATCCGAGGAATATTAGGATAATTTCGAAGAAGATGGTCTCTCGCACAAAGTTTGCATGGATATCGAACTTTGTGAGGCTTGATGGACAGTTTCTCATCAGATGTTGCATTCAAAGCAATGGTTGCTTGGTTGCCCCTTTGCTGAATTTGCTTCTTCTTCTTCTTCTTAGCCACCTGGTTACTAGTACCAATGCTTTCACCAGGCGAAGAGGAAGAAGGGGAGAAAGAAAGCAAAGGGTCAAACTTAGGATCATCTGGAGGCTGATTTTGTCTAGTTGGAGGTGTAATCGATTGCGGATAAATCATGACATTTTGAACCAAGGAGGTTGAAAACAACCATACTAGCAAGCCAATGGTAAGTACCGGAAGGGACAATGTGGCCATATAAGGAGCACCAATATTTTTGAAAGAAGGAAAAGGAATAGGATTCCCATCAAAAGGAATTCCTTGATCGGTGGACTCCGGATTTGTCGCCGTATGTCTCAACCTAAGATCAACTAAGGAGAGAACATGGAGGATGTTATCCACAGTCAATTAATTTAATTTTAATCAAAGTAACAAAAAAAAAACAAAAGAGGGATGTTCTAGGAAAAATGATTACCAAGCAACTCTGAACTGCAAAATACCTCCTAGCGAACCAAGAAGTACAGGCAGGCAATCTCCTCCAATGCTGTGTTCGGAGTATCACAATGTATAAGGCAACCGACTTAGTTACCTAAGGATGGATAGCAACCTAGAGTTTTCCTCCCATATATACCCGAAGGTACGTGGAGGCCCAGTCCATATAAGCGCTATCTAATGCAAAAACCGCACAGTGAGAGCATTCCCATATACTTTACATACTGTAACACCGCCCTATATACCCGGAGGTACGTGGATGAGTTATGATATACTCACGTATATGGAATGAGATATCACACTTGAAATGCATTGCAGACAAGTTAGCGACAATTGCTTTGTTTTACGATGCCAAAACACGTCTCTAGCCTAGACCTCCAAATGTTTTTCGTTAGGTGACAATGATCCATTAGGTAAATTCAGATAAATTTTAGGTTTATCTTCTTTAGAATTTGCCTTTCAAGGTTCACCACGTGATGTATGTTTGCAATTCCTAAAATGCAACTATCATGATAAGCATTCCCATTCAATTTAACAATGAAAATCCTTAGCTAGTAGGGATAGAGCAATCAGATCTTTGACAAAGAGAAAAGAGCACATCTAATGCAATTTCCCTAGCTATTACATTCAAGCACTCACAAACTTTAATATGCACAATGCATGTATTTCTTTTTTATTCCCTTAATGTGAATGAACAAAAAGGAAAAGTAATGCACAATCGATCAATAAACTCTAAATTTCATAAAAATGACGATTTTGTGACAATTTCTTTTCAAGGAAAGGAAGACTTTACAACACTTTCATTTTCAAAGAAATGAGGAATTACGACACCTTCAACGAAAATACTAATCATATGAACACATCAATTAATCGATCTTTCATGAATGAAGACTTTACGACAATTCAATTTTCGAAGGAAAAGACGATTTTACGACACTTTCTTTCGACAAAGATCAATCGACCAGAAAATAACTTTCGACTATAGATTGAAAATGAAAAAGTAAATACATAAGAAACATTTATCAATCCTAGTCTAAGTAGGGCCAACTAAGGAGATGAAAACCTATTTTCTGAGACATGACATCCATTTATAATCAACAAACAAGAAATTAGAAGAATTTTGGCAAAAAATTTAATTCCAAGTGTGGGAATCTGACCCTAGGAAGATCAACGTAGGCCAAAGAGGGAGTAACTACAATGCAGTACACTATCTCTAACTACAAGGTGCATTGCAACACACTGTCTCTAAGGCTAGCTTGCGCTGATTCTTGTGAGGCCACTCAAGAGTCATCTAACCTCAAATTTTGACCAAAATTCAATGCAAAAGGATGAATTACAACAAGTAAAGTATGTCAAGGTGTCTAAGGAGGTGGATTAGCTACTAGGAAAGATGATCCTTTCCCTAGTATGGTCTCCAATTTGTTTTGGGAAGTTTTAGTGTCTTTAGATAAACACCTAATCCCCTATGTTAGCGCTTGAAATTTCACCTCAGGCTGAAAAAGGCAAACCTCAAGGCAACATCAAACCATTTAGCCTCGTAGCTAGCCCTACGGGGCAAGAGAAGGCTCTCTCTGGTCAATCTCAATAAAATCTTCAATGGATGAGATGACCAATAGGGTAACACTGATTTTAGGCTAGTAAACTGATCAAAAGGGTTGATTTGGGGTTTTTGGTTTTGGTGGCAAATTGAGGGGATGGCAATTTTGGGTGCAGGGATTGGACACAGTTTCTGCAGGGGGTTCTTTGGGGCGAGGTAGGAGACAGTATTGATGCCTTTGATTGAGGTGGATGATTAGGAATGACAGTGAGGAGTTAAGGAGAGCAAACAATAACTTTGAATTCTCCTTAAACAGTAGAAAACATTGAAATTAAACAAACTTAAAAGCAGAGCATGACAGTCATGAATTCTTACTTTAACACTTCGTTTGTTTAATGTGCAGAAGGAAAGAAAGGAAATGAATCACATAACAAAGCTTACAAGAACATTGAGAAACACACCATCAACACATCAGTCCACAAGAATCCCAAATATGACTGCAAAACCCTGGTCTTCTTTAGCCAAAAATTGCAGAGATACAGTGAAATAATACAATGATAGCTTCTCCCTCAAGAGTCCAACCATGAAAATGAGTAAGAAAGTACATAATATAGATGATCTAACCTATTTCCCTGCCTCTAGGGGTCGAGAACATCCTTCTAGGAGCTGTTTCAACCACTTCTAAACTTAGCACTAAAATCTAGGCAGTCAAAATAACTTGCCTCTATAAACTAGGAAACCAATCCATTCATTAAATGTTTGCTACCTATTTCATGAATGAATGTTCTAGAAGAGATACATAAGAGTAAAAGTGTCATAAAAGTACATTAATTACATCAAATAGGATAATAATCCACCCCAAAAAGTCAAACAGGGTCAAACTGCGTTTTTCTGAGCTGTACAGTGAAATTTGGAGAAATTTCACTAACGGGTTGTGCGCCTCTGCCTGACAGGTCGCGCATCTTTGGGACCACTTTTGGGGCACTTCCAGGTGTCCAAATGAAGCAAGAGTAGGCTTGTTGGAAAGGTTTGTGAGTCTACTTTCCAACCCAACTAGAATTTTTTAATTTGGTGGTCATTTGCCCCTCCAAAATTGCAATCTCCCAAGACTGCTTTCTGTGTCTCAAAAAAGTGACAGAAAGTCATTGTTTGCTTGTTTTTTGACTTTCTGGAGGCCCAAAACTTCGCCAAATCTCTAGTCCTTTGATGAGCATGTGTAACTTTGCATGAAAAATCTGGAAATGCTGAGTTTTTGCAAAATGGAGTTGCCGGGATGAAG
>APFE030918388.1:0-60360 GCA_000404065.3 Pinus taeda
TGTGGTCTCCCAATATATACTCGATGGTACGTGGGAGCACAAGTCCATACTGGCACTTGTCGTCTCAAAGAGGAGGAATCACCCAACCAATAGTGAAAGCGACAGTTACCAAGCTTTGCGAAGCCAGAATACGTCTCTAGCCTAGACTTCTAGATGTTGTGCGTTAGGTTCCAAAGCGTTTTTAGATTCATTAAATTTATTTTATAGTTGATCTTGTTTAAAAATTTTCCTTTCAGGTTCACCGTGTGATGTGTATATACAATTCCTAAAATGCAGTCTAAGATGATAAACAATCATTTAATATTCTTTTGCAATGAAAATCCTAGCTACTAAGGAAAGAGAACTGAGAGTATTTCAACAAAGAGCACAGAGCACACACTAAATGCACTGTCCTAAATCAAACCAAGCAGTCTAAATGCAAATGCACATGCATGTATTTGTTCTCAGCCTTCTTAATGTATGAATGACAAGAAGAACGCTAAATGAAAATCTGAATTATTTTTCAAAGTGACAATACTAACAAATTTCTTTTTCAAAATGAAGTGAAGATAAGGACGACACTTTGCGATTTCGAAATGAAAATTGTTTTTGACACTTGAAAAACTACTAATTCAAATCACATACAAGAGTAACAGTACAATAGACTATCAAGAACAATGGGATTCTCTTCTATGACTGAAAACGACACCTGCGACACTTTCAGATCAAGGAATGACAGTCTGATTACGCTACTTCTTTGTAAAAGAGATCTGAAAATGGTGCACAATACATAAAAAACACTTACAGTTCTTTGCACAATGGAGGCGGAATGATGGAAGAGAAGAGGGTTTCCACAGAGATATACTAACCACAGACAACAAAACTCCTAAATAGAACTGAAAAGAGTGCAGAAAAACCAAAGTCTGAAGGTAAAATTAACCTTCCCTGACCATCGCAGTTGTCACACAGAGAATCCAGTATGCAGCGCACCTACTACACACGGGAAGTGTGATGCATATAGACTGCCTTGAAGGGAGGGTGCGATGGTACTAGTGCGAGACTTTTATCCAGTCTTTGAACACAATTTGCAGTTCAGTTAAGGGATTTAGGCCGAGTAAGTGATGTTCAGTAAATATAAATCACAGGGGTTGATCTAAGGAGGTTACTAGAGCCACCACTTAGGGAAATTAGAGTGCTTGTAGATCGATTGTTCAATTCATAAAAAAAACCCAGAGATAGACTAAAGCAGCATTGATCTACTTTGCGCTTGCATAGCAAATGCAGTTCGAAGGCTAGCTGGCTTGACTTCAGGCTCCGTCTGTAAGTTTATAAAACAAACAAAAATAGACTAACAAACAATCTATTTGCTCCCCAGCGGAGTCGCTATTTTGTTACTGGGAATAGTGTCCACTTAGAGCTTCTATTCCCACTAAGACTGGTAGCTATATTAGACAAAAACAAGTTAAAACTATTTACTTTTTCCTTTATGAAAAATAGACAAGAGGGGAACAGAGGACACCAAACTTTGTCTTGTGCTTGGTTCCTTGCTCGGTTCCTCTCCTTCTCGATAGATCCTTGCCACTCCTTCTTTGTCTACACAGCTTCAGAGAGAACCTGTGGAATCAAAGTAGCATAATACTATGAATAACAGAGATCTATATTCATAAACAACATAGGACCAGATATGTATTAACCGCACAAATGCATATACAATCAAACATAAACGAATGTGGAGGAAAACTTGAATAGCTTTATTAATATCAAGAATAGCAAGAGGATTACAACCAATTGTTCTGACCCAGCATCATCCTCCAGAAAGAAAGCCCTTCTTCACCTCAAGTAAAGCTTATATCACCCAACACTATGATGTTACACCAGAAAACCAATAACACTTCTCTACAAGATACAAGATTCCATCCTCTAACCCTCAGATTTCTGGGATGAGAGATCTATATATAGATATTTGCAGAGGTGTGAGTCAGCTCTGGGTTTTTGATTAGTGTCATTCCACTGATAGTTCTTGGCTCCACTTGGAGATTTCATTGATCTCTTACTCATCCTTGGGCGAATTCTGAGGGGCAAGTGTCATATGAGAAGTTTCTACAAGATTCCTTGATCATCCACTTAACAAATTGTCTCCGCCACTTGTCTATTCTCGTCCATCGCACCCTATAGAAGGAATTTTTAGTATGCATCACACCCTGGCCATGGAGCAATCAATATGGTCCAATTTTGACCAGTTCTGAGTAGTTTTTTGTGGAGAACTTCTGGGAGATGATGTAATCAGTTGACCTTGTTCTTTTAGGGTGTGAAGCAACACTTTTAGGGACTTAGGAGCCCCTGGTTTATGTAAATTTATGATTGGGGTTGCAGTGCCCAAAAATGTCTATAACACCTCAACCGGAAAACAAGGAAGGATACATGGACCTCATATGATCCGCCATCTCCCATGTAGCTTCATCAGGCCTATAGTGCTTCCATTGCACTTTAACTTGCTTGGTTGCTCAGTTTTGGATCATGAGCACCTTTTTCTGCATATGCACTGAGGCTCCAGCTAGAACTCTCAATCTGGTTCCACATGTGATACAGACTAGTCAATCACATGATCAACATCCTTAGCATACTTCTTAGCCAAAGATACATGGAAAACATCGTGGACTTTCACTGTCAAAAGCAGTGCAAGTCGATAGGCTACTAGCCCAATCCTCTCAATGATACTGAAGGGTCCACAAAACCATGGTGCCAACTTGGCACATGATCCAATCCGAAAGGAGGTATTCTTTGGTTTGATGTGCAAGTATACTTGTTCCCCAACCTGGAAATCCTTGAACAACCTGTTCCTATCTGCATAAATCTTCTACTTATCTTGTGCTGCCTTGAGATTCTTCTTGATCACCTACATCTCATGTTCCATGTCTACCGACATATCTAGTGCAATCAATACTCTCCTAACTAGATCACTCCAATTAATGAGAGTGTTACAACTCCTCCCATACAATTCCTCAAAATGACTTATCCTCAATGACTCCTGTTAATCATTGTTGTATGAAAACTCTACCAAAGGGAGATACTCTTCCCACTTCCTCTGTTGATGCATCACATACATCCTCAACACGTCCTCTGATATCCTGTTGACCCTCTCTATCTATCCTTCTATTTGTGGATGACAAGCTATGATGAAGGCCAACTATGTGCCCAAAACTACAAATAACTCCTTCCAAAACTTGGAAGTGAATTTCGCATCCCTGTTTGACACAATCTTCTTCGGATCAACATGTAGTCTAACCACATTTATGATGAATAATTGTGGCATATCACTAGCTGAGAACGTAGATTTCACTGGAATGAAGTGTGCAACATTTGTTAACCTGTACATAATGACCATGACAGATTCATGCTGCTTCACTGTCTTTAACAACCCCATGATGAATTCCATGGAAATGACCTCCTATTTCCATTCTGAAATCGCAATCGGCTGTAGCAGTCCACTTGGATGTTTACACTCTACCTTCACCCGCTGACAATCAAAGCATCTAGCCACAAACTCTGCTACATCTCTCTTCAAGTTCTGCCAATAGTAATGTCTCTTCAGCGTTGTCAATTTCTTCTGATAACTCAGGTGACTTGAATATGATTTGACATGAAACTCCCTCACGATCACCTTCCTGAAATCACTGCTATCTAGTACATATATCCTGTCTCGAGACCTGATCAATCCATCTGTTGTAAGATGATAGCCCATGCCCTGTGAACATGCACCTATACCTGTACTTGTACTATCACCTATGCCTGTACCATCACATGTACCTGTACCTTTACCTGTACTATCACCCTGCTGTAACCTGTGCACAATCTCCATATACCTGACATCCTATTGTCATGCCCACAAGATCCTATCCTGTAAGTCCATCCCATAGGAGCTCATAGATGCCAAGTGATTTACCTATACCCATCTGCTAAGAGCATCTGCCACTCTATTCTCCTTGCCTTTGATGTATCTAATCTCAAAGTGAAACTTGCTGATTTTGGCCAACCATCTACCCTGATTGACATTCAGATTCAGCTGGTCAAACAAGTATCTCAACCCAATGTGATCACTCATAAGCACAAACCGCCTGCCAAGAAGATAGTGCCTCCACATATTTAGTGAATGTATAATCACTGCTAATTCAAGTTCATGTGTTGGGTAGTTTTTCTTGTGCTCATTTAGTTTCCAGGACTCTTAACATACCACCTGTCTATCCTTCATAAGGACTTCATCAAGCCCTCTCTTGCAAGCATCTATGCATACCTCAAAATCTTTGTCCAGATCTGCAAGGTGTATTATGTGTGCATGCGTCAACAACTGCTTAAGATGCTCAAAGGTAGCTTCACACTCTTCAATCCATTCGAGCTTCTTACCTTTCCTCTGAAAGGATGTAATGGAATAAGCAATTTGTGATAACTTCTTGATGAACCTCCTGCAATATCTTGCCAGACCCATGAAATATCTCACCTCATCCACACTCTCAGGAGGTACCCACTCCATGATGACCATTATCTTCTCTAGATCTACTGCTATGCCTTCCTTGGAGACAACATGTCCCAAGTAGTGCACCTCAGTCTGAAATAAAAACACTTGCTGAGATTAGCATGCAACTGATGCTCCCTCAACAACCTCAACACTTCTGCTAAATGTTCGACATGGTCTTCCTCATTTTTAGAATATACCAATGTATAATCAATGAACACAATAACAAACTTATCCAAATATGGACGCAACACACTAGTCATCAAACACATGAATGTAGATGGAGCATTAGTTAAGCCAAATGGAACAACAACAAACTCATAATTCCCATACCTAGTCCTAAATGCAGTCTTGTAAATGTCCTCCTCTTTGATGCATACATGATGGTATCCATATCTCAAGTAAATCTTCGAGAACACTGTTGCTTCCTTCAGCTGATTGAACAAGTCATCAATCCTTGACAAAGGATATTTTTTCTTGATATTTACTTTGTTCAACTACCTGTAATCAATCCATAATCTGAGAGTAGCATCTTACTTCTTCACAAACAAGACTGGTGCGCCCCATGGTGATACACTTGGCCTAATGTATCCTTCGTCCAAACTTTCCTTCAGCTGAATTTTTAACTCAACCAACTCAGGTGTGCTCATCCTATAAGGTTCTTTCAATACTAGAGCTATGCCTGACACTAACTTAATAGAAAATTCTACCTCCATGTGAGGTGGAAACTCTGTAATGTCCTCAGGGAATACATCCTGAAACTGCTGCAAAAATGGATATTTTCTTAACACATCCACATCCTTAGCCTCCTTGCCTTTATCACTAGAGATGTGTATTGCAAATAGCTTGCACCCTTTCCTGTGGCTACGTTTTTCTTGCATATCTATCACCATCCTAACTGATGTGGCTTTCTTCTTACCTTGAAAGACTCTTGATTTTCCATTGTCATCAACACACTCAATAAATTTTTCATAGAAGTCAACCCCGGTTCTATGTAGATACAAATCCATGCCTAACAACATACTCTATGATCCCAATGGTAACACATTCAAATGTGATGTTCTAGGCATACCATTTAAATAAAATGCCCAATCTCTTACCCAATGATGAAGTCGCTTCTTTGTACTTGTAGCCAACCACACTTACCAAGACTCTGCATGCAACTCCTTATTCAAATCACACTTATTCACCAAGTTAGGACTAACTTAACTATAATTACATCTAGGGTCAATAAAAATAGAAATAACTTGATCACAGAGCTTACCGTCCATCTCAATGATAGATTCCTAGTGTTATGATTGCTCGTTGTCCACTACTACATAGATATGTGTAATAATCTGACCAACATCCCTAACAGTTTGCGCCTCTTGTGCACTATATATCTTAGGCCTTCCACCCTGACGTTGCAGACAATCTCTCCTAAGGTGCTCCTCACCACATGTCCAGCACTCAAACCAACCAGTACCATCACCTCTATGTTGCTAATGCAACTCATGTCCCTATCTAGCTACATTAAATCTCTTTTTCAGTGCCACATTCTCTTTCTCATCTGCATGTTGAGGTGTTGTCCTCTTAGGTTACCATTTACCTTTACCTTTTTCCTTTCCTTTCCATCCATGATGAGATTCACTCTTACACTTTGATTTCTCATAGCAATGCTTTAGTTTCCCAATAACCTCCTCAAGTGACCGACGCTCATCATACTCAATCCAATCTCTAAATGATAATGGAAAACCACTGAGAAACCATTGAACTTTATGCTTCTCATCAGTAATATATGGTACATACCTTAATAGTTCTATAAACTTGGTCGTGTACTCTTCATCCATCATTGATCCCATCTTTAGCTCATATAATTATTTTGCCTTACTATCATAGTACCTTTCTTACAAGTACTTCCTGAAAAGCCTCTTGAATTCCCGTAAACTCAAGTAATCTATCTTGATGTCTCTAATCCGCTTAACATCTTCCCACCAAATTTCTGCTTTACCTTTCAAGCTAAAGATAGCTATCTGGGCCTTCAGGTTATCTGTGTACTCATGCAACTCAAAGAATTTGTTCATCCCAAGTATCCAAGCCTCTACATCTTCCGGCTTCTTAACATCTCCATCAAAAGTAGGTGGCTCTTTCTTGAATTCATCTAGCAAGTATCCCCTATCATTCCTCCTGTAAGGATGATAGCGATGATGATCATGATGTCTATCAGAACAGGAACTAGAATGATACCTATACTAATCACCCCTCCTTTCTTGAGTGTCCAACAACCTGCCATCTCTCGTTGTGTCAAATCTATTTGACCTATGTCTACGAGGAGATCTACTACTATATGCTCCATTAGTCCCATCCTCATGTGCATGGAATATTTGAAGAGGCCCTTCTCACTGCAGTTTTGAAAAAATCTGAAGAAGTATAACATTAACCTCTGCTTGCTTCTCTTATGCCTATATGATCCGATAATTATCTATCTTACAACTCTTGATCTCTTCCTTCAAGCTTCTTAATTTATTAGCCAAATCATAAGTATGCCCCACACCACGCTACTCATCTGATGCATAGGGAGATTCTATGTAATCTACCACCTTGCTAGCCATTTGATATTTCTCTTCCTGCAATGCATAATATGTTAGATAAACCAAATCACAATAAATCAACATACCTTAGTATAATTCAGTGAGGATACCTTGTTTACAAGATCATCAAATCAACGTGACACATGTATAACATAATCATGACAACATTTCGACATATGAAAGTAAATGTATCAACACATAAACATCATTCTAACTAGGATCTAGTCATCAATGCAAGGCCATATTAAAAATTCATGCTATGACCTCATGCATGACAATGAACATTACTCCACTATACACATTGCTACATGAAACCGACAATATGCATAAGAAATGCCTAGCCAACTACAAATACGCATAAAAACACGTAGCTGAACATAATCGATCAGTTCTTGCAATCAACTTGATTGATACATATAATCAAAATATTAAAAACGTAACCTCGCATACAAGGATGTAATTAGGTGACATAAAATCAACATGTAAGCGACAAATAACCATATACAGTCGGTAACATACTCATGTTAAATACACTTCATGAAATCAACATCAAATTATCCATGATAACCAACTACAACCCTAATCCAACATCAAGCAATTGCAACAAGTGTATAAGTGTAAGAGACACACTTGCAACTGACATGCATGCATGACCAACACATTCAACCCATCCAGTCCGAGAGTTGAACCTTTCTTTGATACTTCTCTGTAACACCCTTCGTCCACATCTAGCTAAGTAACCATGCCAGCTGGGTTAAACATGAGACAATATACTACTATGATCATATTCGACCTCCTAGGTGACCTTAAGGAAGTGGAATCAACATAACATCACACACAGTCATCCAACATCACCAACAAAACCCTCATAAGACAAGTCAACCACTCAGACAACTTGTCCCTGGTTCCTCCTGTTGTTCTAGACCTCTCAGGCCATAGTCACTCTCATGCTATGGGAAAGGGAGAAGGAAAAGACCTAAATTCACTCTCATAGGCATTCCTGCTAGTGACTGTGGACTAAATTTTCTAGCTCTGTGCAAGTGACCCTAGGATTTAAGCCAATTTTTTAGGCCTAGAGCCTAGGTCATTGCCCAGAATGGTATGAAAGCTCATAATCAAGTAAGGTATAGGGAAACAATGATGCAAAAGTAAATAATTATTCAATATCTTAACCAGATCCCTACTAGCCATGACATGCATTTCATCAAACATATTGTCAAAATATAACCTACAGGTGTAAACAACAAAATTAAGTGTAGGGATCTCATACTTATCTCAGAATCACTATGAACCATTGTTTCCTCATGCCATTTGCTTCCTTATCACTTATTAGGTCATAGAAACCATATCCATTCAAATACAAGTAAAAACATGCTGAGATCCATACATACATGTTGTCACAAAATGTACATATAACCAACATAATAGGACAAAAATACCATAAACATATCAGTCATCAAAATCCATATATACATCAATACATTTTCACATAGAAATCAAGGGGATGAATTTCTCATTAATCAAAACAATCAACCAACCAGAGATGGGACTACCAAATTCCACTCAACCATAGAATGGCTGAGTCAAATATCTCTTTAGCCATTCACCTCCATGCCATATTCCAAGCATAAACGTGGGACTCAAATCAAAAGAACTCAATGAGGGCATACCAGGGCTAAACCACCTCAACCTTATCAATAGAAACCAATATTTACCATAATCCATCTCAGATCACTAGGACAACACAATGAACACATCATAATAGGTTTTATCATGATCTCCACCTGATCACTAGGCCAAACAAGCATGAATGCCATCGGATTTCTCCGCCTACACTGTGAGGAGTTTTCCTGTCTCCTAGTCTCTCAAGCTTTACCACAATCCAAACCCAGATCACTAGGCCCTAAACCAAGACCCACACTCTAGGCTTTAACACATATCCCAAACATGGGATTACTAGGCACAATGGAGAGCAAACCACCTCTAGGATTTATCGTATATCTTGCCATTCGCCGACAAGGATTCCTAGGCCATCTGAGGAAACACAAATTTTGGCTTTACCACAACCCACAGTTCGGTTCATGGGTTACTAGGCCATGTGTTCTATGATTTCAAAGATCCACCTCACTCAGCTTCAAATCCATTCGGCAATCCAACTCAACCAAACATGAGAACCCCATCAAACCATGGCTATCTGGAAATGGAATGGCTAGGCTGTAAACACTGTTACTCTTGGAAAAACCCATGCCATGATAGAAAATAACCACATGCAATTCCATGCATTCCAAATCTAGCAAGGAAAATAAACATGTAAGTCGATACCTACAATGAATCCCGCTGTAGCTACTTGATCCCGACTTTCCCTGCTTGATCTTTGCTTCCTCTTGCCTTCTCTGCATTTCTTGCTCCAATGCCAAAGTGATCCAAGAAAACTCTAAGTGTCCAAAAGTATGAGAGAGAGAGAGAATAATGAAAGAGCTCCCAAGCTAAACTGACAAAAGGTTACCAGCTGATCCTCAAAATCCTTTTAATGGATGAGGCCTCTATTTTCTTCATTTTCCATTATTTTCCTTCATTTTCCTCCTCACATGCAACTTGAGACCTTTCACCTCCATTTTCTCCTAATTTACATTATTTTCATAAATAATTATTTCAAAAATGCCATTTTTCCTTTCCAAAGCCTTATCCATTGCCTTTGCCAATTTCCTTAGCAATAAAAAACCAAATGAATAGCCCCAGGATGTCTTGCCAAACATTCAACTTGGAATAAGTGTCCCATTAATCTGTTGTTATTTTTTTTAACTTTTATTACATGAAAATTTCACCAGGGCTATTATAGAGTGACTTTTTCAACTTGGAAGAATGACCATGATGACTGTTATCCATTTATATGTTTTTGGAGTAGGCCTTTAAGAATCTTGTCAATTCAGTTGCAATATAATTGATCTCATCCTGTAAATGAGGAGCATGTCTAGATGATTGACTGAGATATGTTCTAATAAATATTTATAAATTTGAAGGAATACCATGATGTTGATGAAGAAATGATATACTATTAGGTTATGCATGATCCTTCTATATGAAGAAGATTCACTTTAAGAAGGATATACGGACTTCATTGGGTTGTTTCCTTGGTACTTAGTCTGAGGAGTTGATGTACTCCACAAGGAAAGATATGATAGCAAGTTTCATATGGTTTAATAATCATGTTCTTGAAGGAGCCATGTTCAAGCTCGATGATAATTAGTTCATGAAAAAGGGCCACCATAAATAGGTAACTTTAATTTGATGTTCATTTTGATTTTTTAACTCATTTCGTTGGGTTGAAATAGGACTACCAAAAGAGGGTTGTAGAATGTCACTTACAACTAGTACTAATGTGATTAGATGGAAGATCCTAAAATAAGCATGACTTAAAATAGGTAGTGATATGAAGGATGACCAGATGTGGATTAAAATATCACTTTCCAAGGAAGAAAAAGGATGATGTGATTGCTGGTTCATATTGTTGAAGGAAAGTGATGTAGAAGATGGCCTATGCCCTACAAAGAAGTTATGAATAATAAAGGCTCTATGATGAAGAAGTTGAAACATGACAATTCAAAGAAAGCTCACACATGTGATGATGATGATAGAGCCTTGAGAGATACTATCATAGTAGCCGATGATTGACACTTCTCCCTAGTTGAAAGGGAGTTCCTCTCTGGTTAAGAGGGAGTGACGAATATGGTTCTCTGCTTCATGTGTCATGCACTAGAACATGACTAACAACCATAATTCCCAATGAAGGCTATGAGGAGATAATGACATCTGGAGGATTGGGTAAGCATACAAGACAAATACTCCTTGAGAATTTGAAATATGAGATAGGAAGTAGTATGGTGACTGATACTCTTTGAGGATAAGGTAAGGCATGTAGGAGGTAAGAATAGTCGAAGAGGAAATTCTTTGAGGATGTGTTAATCCAAGATAGGAATTGTCCCATAAGGACATACCTTGTGAACATCTGAATGGGGTATTACCTTAAGAGGTAGTGTGGTGTCCCACGTAAAACCTCCTAGCATTATTCTCTAATCTATTAAGAGATATAGTGTGTTAGTCAATGCCTTTCTATGTTGATAATGTTGTTTTTATTTTGATCATAATGTTGATGCTTAATATGGCTTACCAATTCGATTCTTATCATAATAATAATTCAATGGATGTGTTGTCCTTGTGCCTGTGGTCAATTATGAATACCACCCTAGTTTAGAGGGAGTGTTGAAATGTAGTGTCAGTATTCATAATCGTACTTGAGTCATGAATTGATGTAATTATTAATGTACTTGTCAAAAGAAAAAATTATTTGTAAAAAGAAAAATTATTTTATTAAAATGGGTTTCTTTCCCATCATGTTGTGGTCCTAGGTCAAAGCACCCATTGAGTACTCTAGTGGTCTTCATTTCAAGTCAAGGAGTCAAGGTCATGATTTTCTAGCCCTTGGAGGGCTCATGTAATAGAGAAGGAAAATTATTATTATAAAATAGGATGTCTAGAATGTAGGCTTTAACCATGTACAGAAATTACCTGCATACAAATGCTAAAAAATAGAAAATAAACAATGGCGAGAGCATAACACATAAAACACATATATATAGAGATTTTCCCCTAGATCCCAAAATTGGGACTACCAGATTGATTTTTCATTATGTTCCTTTCAATGTTACAATACATATATATACATACCGAAGCATCCATAAACCCCAATCCATTAACCATGGATTAGAACATAACCATAGTTCCCTTGACCGAATCTACAAAATACCATGGACCGAAAACCATCGTGCCCAAAACCATATGCGAAATCCATGCACAAAACCATAGATAGGTCCGCCCATGTAATATAGGGTCCAATTTTTTTTCCCCAAGGTGCTACCCTGGACCCTGTAGAGGGGGGCTACAACCCCGCTCAAACCCCCTAACAGGGGGGCTCCGCCCCCCTGTGATCCCATGACTACACCCGACGCAACAAAGGGGGGGCTTTGGCCCCCCTCTCACCCGCCGGTTTCACTAATGGGGCTAGTCGTGGAAAGAATATAACACAACCCAACATAGAAGCATATAAGGGATGAGTCAACAAAATCTATTTATGTTGGCTTAAGGAAGCCTAATTTTCTCCCTTAAAAGGCCATATAAAGAACAAACTCACCTCATTTGTGATATATCGATCAAGTAAGATAATTCTTTTTCTAGCGAAGTTTGGTTCAACAATGAAGAAGAGTGTAATTCTCTTAGAAGCCAAAGAAGTTCTTTGGAGGCAACGAATTGATTAAGGAAGGAAATATTTGTCTTTTCTTCCCACACATGTGAGGTTTTTGAGGAGAACCTATGAATTCTTCAGTGTAAGTTTTACAAAAGTATTGTTTGAAGTTGTTGGCATTATGATACAGGTGTTTTCCTTGGTGGCAACTCACTCAGATGAAAGATCACAATACAAAAGGTTAACAACAAAGAATTACATATCAGACTACACAAAATGAAGAAAGAGAGGTATACATAGGTTCACCTTGATCAAGCTATGTATACATGTAGGTTCACTGAACACAAGTAGCGTATACGTACACACACACTTTCATAGAAGGAAAAGCCTGTATACCTTGGAAAACCAAATTTTTGGTCTGAGGTATTTGGTCGATGGTATTTTGATCCATGGTATTGGTCCAAGGTATCTGGTCCAAGGTATTGACCCCAGGTATTTGGTCCGAGGTATTGACCCTTGGTATTTGGTCCAAGGTATTGGTCCTAAGTGCTTTTTGTCCATGGTATTGAGAAAGGCCTAAAACTATAAAAGGAGGAGAATATCATTAGGCCAGGTGTGCAAGTATCAAATATCTAATGAAGTGTGAGATCTAGTGAGCAGGTTATTGGCTTATGGTGCTGTGCTTGATCTAAACCAAGGATGAACCTTGACAGTTGATGAAGGATAAGATCTAATGATGGATCGAGACCTTAAGGCTTGAAATGAATTATCATTATGTGGTTTGATCATGTATAGTCTAGAGCTGAATACAGACGCATGTGTTATTCTGTAAATATTATGATCTAGGTATAACTGAAGTCTGGAATAGCTACAAAATTATGAATTAATATTTGCAGATGTATATGTTGGTTGGCTTTGATAAAAGCGCGTATACACGTAGGTTCGACACATGGAGTTAGCGTATACCTTATAAAGTATGTTTCAGTTGTTTCTGTTTTCTGTTGTAGAGTTTTGGGTTCTGGTTTGGGTTCCAGTTACTGTATTCTAGTGACAGTATTCTGAATGATCAGATTGATTGTGATTTAATGATGGGTTGTCAAAGTGATTGGTTAATTCGGTTGTGGTTGATTCAGAAAGTGATGATTGAGTCTCAATGATTGGTTGATGTAGATGTATCTGATGATTGAATTGTAGTTATGATGTCATTGATGGATCTAGTATGAAAATTTATGAAACGTGGTCCTTGGAGAAAAAAAGAAGGTCGTCGCCTACGTACTAGTAAACATATCGGCTAGTACAAGGATTAGGGGGTTGTAGCTCCCTTCCAGTAGAAGCTGGAGAATGAGAGAAGGTTGTAACGTTTTGCAGGTAGAAGCCTGCGCACTAGTATAAGTCTGCACAAGTACAAGATTGTAATCAGATTTTGTTATTATTAAAAGAAGACAGAGATGACAACAACAGGTGGTTTTCACCCACATTGGGTATCCACCTTATATCTTGGTGTTCATGTGTGTTGCTTATGTGTGATGCTTTATTCTTCTTTTACTGAACTATCTAATAAATCTATGATATACTGGTTAAAGTTCAATGCATGATAAATTGGGTAAATCAAAAGTTCTTTGCATATACGCCGGTTGCTTTAAATATAGTCGCGTATACATGCTAGTTCACTTAGATGAAGTAGCGTATAAAAATATGTTTGGGAAATTAAATTATTGATCTGATAATACTGATTCAAGCCCCCTCTCAGTATTATTTCCAAAAATTGGAATTAGAGCAGGTCCTTCAGAAGAAGCTTGATCGCTTGAAGGGAGATCCATCATCAAGAGTAATCAAGAAAGCGTGGGATCCATTAGACCACCAATATTTGATGGGAGCAACTTTGTTTATTGGAAGATAAGAACCACATCCTATCTGCAATCACTTAGAATGGATGTCTGGGAAATCGTGGAGGGAGGATATACATTTCCATCAACAATTCCTACAAATACGGCAGGTAAAAAATAGCATGAAACCAATTCCAGGGTTGTCAATACATTATTGGGAAGTCTGTCACAATCAGAGTTTGTCAAAGTTATGCAACTCAAATAAGCCAAAGAAATATGGGACAAAATTGTTTTAAGCTATGAAGGAGACTCTCAGGTAAAACGTGCTAAACTACAAACTCTCAGAATTCAATATGAAACTCTTAAGATGCACAATGATGAAAGTATAGCTAGTTAATTCTTACATATAGATGAGGTTGTTAATGGTATGAAGAATCTGGGTGAAGAGATAAAGGAAGTTACCTTAGTTGAGAATGTTTTAAGATCCTTGTCTGCTAAATTTGAATCAAAAGTATCTGCCATAGATGAAAAACAGGATCTACAGACTATCACTATGACACAGATTCATGGAATCTTAACTGCCTTTGAGATGAGAAAAGGAGGCCCATTAGATATGAGAGAAGCCGCATTTAAAGCTTCAACAAAAGGAAAGGAAGAACTCAATGAATCGGGACATATTTTAGAAGAAGAAGATGAAGTAAAATTTGTCAAGAAGCTTCAATGGGGTTCCAGAAGATTTAGAGGTAAACTACCCTTCAAATGTTTTCCCTGTGGTAGAATCGGTCATTATGCTACTAAATGTCCTCATAAAGATAACTATGATAAAGGGAAGGAATCTGCAAAATGGAATAGAAAACAAAGTGTAAGTCAAAAGAGTTACTATACTCATGAAGATAGCGATGGTTTATCAAACAGTGATGAAGATGAAAATAGTAATGACTATAGAGTTCTAATGGCTTATGATGATGATAATTTTTGGGATGCTTTAGAAGAAGATGACCTTCATGAAGAAATATCTAAACTCAAAATCTGTTTAGAAGAAAAGAACATGATTATAGATACCTTGACATACCAACTTGCTAAAAGAGAAAAACACAATTAAAAACTAGAATGTGAAATTGTGGGTCTAAGAAAGGATCTTGAGAAAACAAAATCTCTCAGTCTTAGATTTGCTAAAGGATAAAAAAACTTAAATGAAATTATCAAAGTTTAGCGTTCTCCTCTGATAAAGACAGGTCTTGGATATACTGAAGAAGCATCTCAATCACAAAAGCCGTCAACCTCCACTAAAAGCTATCTTGATGCAACAAAGAACAATGAACAATATGACAATTGTGAGAAAAGGCATAAAGCATATCACTAGGTAAATCATGCTCAATTTGCTTCAAGGATGAATAGAAGCCACAACCAACCTCAGGTTAATCATACTCAATTTACTTCAAAGATGAATATCAATAGAAACTACAATCACCAGGTCAATAGATTCGATAATCGCAGGAACTTCTTTAATGGTCAATGTTTCTTATGTCATAATTTGGACACAAAGCTTCTCAATGTGTTGCTTACAAAACCATCATGTCTAGAGAAGAACGAAATCAAAGGAATGTGATAGGGATCAAGAAAAGTTCCTATAATGACTTTTCTCTTATTGAAAATGAAATAGAATGCTCAATCTGTAACAACTTTGGCCATGAAGAATCTGAATGCAAGAGAAAATTTTGGCAAACATCTCAAAAGGAGCAAACTCCATTAAATCCAAAGATATGGAGAAGGAAAGAAACTCAAACAAAAATATGTGGTATAGCCTTGTATGAACAAGGACAAGAAAATCAGTGGTACATCGACAGTGGATGCTCAAAACACATGATAGGTGACAAAGAAAAACTTCACTCATATAACTCTTTAGAAAAGGAAAAGAATGTCTCATTTAGAAACGACACTCCTGCTGTCATAAAAGGTAAAGGCTCTGTTTTCTTGGAAGAAAAGGTTAAATCTGAGAATGTTATGTATGTAGACAGTCTAAAGCATAACTTGTTGAGTGTCAATCAAATGTGTGATCAAGGAAATGAAGTGGTGTTTCGATCAAATGGATGTGTTGTTCGTGAGCTTGATACAGGAGAAAGGGTGATCAAAGGTAAAAGAACTCCGAACAAATTATACATACTAAAGGGAGGACAACAACAATGCTATGTAAGCAAAAATGATGAAAACTAGCTATGGCATAGAAGATTGGGACATCTAAGCTTTTCTCAAATAAGAAAAGCATGCAGGTTCCAGGTTGTTCGTGATCTTCTAGATATCAGCATTCCTAAAAATACAATATGCAGACCATGTCAATTTGGTAAGCAATCCAGATCTCACTTCATTGAAAAAGAAGGGTTAGCTAGTAAGCCTCTTGAACTTGTTTCTATTGATTTATGTGGACCATCAAGGAAAAAGTCACCTCGTGGAGAAGAATAATTTATTTTGTTCATTGATGATTTTTCCAGAATGTGTTGGATAAGTCTTCTGAAGCATAAAGATGAAGCATTTGAAAAGTTCGAAGCCTTCAAAACTTTGTTTTTGAAGATGAATCAGATTGCAAAATCAAATGCCTTAGTTCTGATTGAGGAGGGGAATTTACCTCGGATGAATTCTTTGACTTTTGTGAACAACATGGAATAAAAAAGCAGTTCTCCACTGCAAGGACTCCTCAGCAAAATGGAGTGGTATAAAGAATGAACAGAACTATTCTACAAATGGCTCGAGCTATGCTAGATGAATATGGAACTCCTGCAACCTTCTAGGGTGAAGTTGCATTCGTCGTAGTAACTATTCTCAACCAAGCAAATGTTAGGGTAAACAACACTCATACTCCACATGTACTTTGGTATGGTAAGACTCCTAAGGTAAAATACTTTAAAGTTTTTGGAAGAAAATGTTATATCAAAAGGACTAATGAAAAACTTGGTAAGTTTGAGCCTAGAGTTGATGAAGGTGTTCTTCTTGGTTACTCTTCTCGAAGTAAAGGATATAAATGGTATAATAAAAGACTTGGGAAAATTGTTGAAAGTATTGATGTTGTAATTGATGAAGCATGAAAAAATCCAAAACAGATAAAAACCGAAGATTATGACAATGAAGAAGATGGGGATTATTTTCCGACATCAAATCACAATGATTTTGAAGAAGAAACCAATGAAGCACCAAAAGAAGAGATAATGATAGAAGAAAAGACTTCGTCCAGGTATGTTCAGAAAAATCATCCAGAAACTCAAATTTTAGGGGAGGAAGAGGCAGGTGTACAGACCAGAAGAACTATTATAGAAACATCAAGCTATCTAGCATTACTATCCTCCACCGAACCTCAAAATGTAAATGAAGCATGCAAAGATGAATGTTGGGTCAAGGCCATGAATGAAGAACTTGAGCAAATTGAAAAGAATAATACTTGGGAATTAGTTCCTACACCTCATGATAAAAATATCATAGGAACTAAATGGATATTCAAAAACAAGCTGAATGAAAATGGAGAAGTTATTAGAAACAAGGCCAGACTTGTTTGTAAAGGGTATGCTCAACACGAAGGTATATATTTTGAAGAAACTTTTGCACCTGTTACTAGACTTGAAGCCATAAGGATGTTCCTTGCTCTTTCTAGCTTTCAGAAATTCAAAGTATACCAAATGGATGTAAAATCTGGTTTCCTTAATGGAGATTTAAAAGAAGAAGTCTATATTGAACAACCAGAAGGATTCATTCTTGGAAATGATGCAAAACTTGTATGCAGACTCAAAAAGGCTCTCTATGGTCTAAAACAGGCTCCAAGGGCCTGATATTACCACCTTGACAAATATCTATACCAATAGGGTTTTTCAAAAGGGTTAGCAGATAACAATCTATATACAATGATTGACACTAATAAATTGCTAATAATTGTTGTTTATGTTGATGATATCATTTTTGGTAGCAATGAAGAATCCATGACTCAGAATTTTGCTTCAGTAATGTAGCAAGAATTTGAAATGTCCTTGCTTGGTGAACTTACCTATTTTCTTGGTCTACAAGTTCAACAAAATAAAGATGGTATTTTTCTTTCACAAACCAAATATCTCAAACAAATCTTGAAAAATTATGGCATGGAATATTCTAAACTTGTATGTACCCCAATGGTAACGGGATGCAGTCTCAGCTCAAATGATGAATTAGCAACAATACATCAACCAACTTACAGATCCATGATTGGCAGTTTGCTTTATCTAACAGGTATCTTAACTGACATCATGCATGCAGTAGGAATAATTGGAAGATTCGAAGCAAATCCAAAGGAATCACACCTTCAGGCGGTCAATAGGATTTTCAAATATCTTCAAGGAACACAGAACTTTGGTTTATGGTATCCTATAGATACATATCTTACTCTTCATGCATATACAAATGCAGATTGGGTAGGAAGTGTTGATGACAGAAAAAGCACTAGTGGTGGTGCATTCTATATGGGTTCCAGGTTAGTGTCTTGGTTCAACAACAAACAAAGTTCAATTGCATTATCTCTAGCTGAAGCAGAATATGTGGCCACTGCATCTTATTGCACACAACTACTTTGGATGATGCAAACATTGCAAGACATTCAGATCACATGCACTCCACCCATTTCCATGCTATGTGATAATACAAGTGCCATCGTTATTTCAAAGAATCCAGTCATGCACTCCAAGACCAAGCACATACCCATCAAATACCATTTTCTATGTGAACAAGTGCTTGAACAAAAGATCAAATTGGAATATGTTCCCTCCAAAGAACAAGTTGCCGATATATTCACTAAACCACTGCCCAGAGAGACATTTGAATATCTTAGATAAAAGCTGGGAGTAGTTGCTACATCATCCTGCTGTTAAATCAAACTTTTCAAAGAAAGGTGACTATACGCGTGTTTCCTAAAGTGAAGTCGCGTACACACGCGGGTTTCTTTAGGTCAAGGAGTGTATATGTTTTTCAGGTAAGAAAAACAGTGGGGCAGGCTCTGATATGGGTTCTCTGAATGATATTGATGATATGCTCTGTTCATTAATTTTATCTGACTAACAAAGATGCCTTGATCTTTGACTTGTTAACAATGCACAGGTAGCACCAGTTCAGGGGGAGCATTAGCATTCGCGTATATTCAATATTGTTGGCATTATGGTTGCTGAGTCCAGCTATGGCTTAAGATATTTATACCATTGGTTTCTCAAGTCATGTAAAAGTCTAGGGTTTGATATGTCTTCTCATACATTTGAATGGGTCCTCTTGGACAAATGATGTAATTTATATCCCCACTTTACATGGGATGGATGTTGTAATATTTCTTGTTTTTGTCATGTATAAACAATTGGTATATCCCCACTTGGTTGGGAGATGGATGTATGTATGAGTCATTGGTGATAGGAAGGTCATTGGTGATGTATGTATAGAGTCATGTTATTCTTTTAGAAAATCTTTTTGTAGACTTTGCTTATGCTCAGGGGGAGCATGGACTTAATCATGGGAGCTCAATCAGTACATTTCAACATATCAAAGATTTTAGCATGTACTCAGGGGGAGCATGACCCTTTGCCCTTGATGTCAAAGGGGGACAGTGACTTGGTGTTGTTGTTGCCATCAAGTACAAAGGGGAAGATTGTTGGTATTATGATACATGTATTGTCCTTGATGGAAACTCACTCATATGAAATATCACAGTATAACAGGTTAACATCAAAGAATTACATATCAGACTACATAGAATGAAGAAAGAGAGGTATACGTAGGTTCACCTTGATCAAGCTGCGTATACACGCAGGTTCACTGACCACAAGTAGCGTATATGTACACACGCACTTTCACAGAAGGAAAAGCACATATACCATGGAAAACTAAGTTTTTGGTCCGAGGTATTTGGTCCATGGTATTATGATCCATGTTATTGGTCCAAGGTATTTGGTCCGAGGTATTGACCCCAGGTATTTAGTCCAAGGTATTGGTCCTAAGTGGTTTTGGTCCATGATATTGAGAAAGGTCTAAAACTATAAAAGGAGGAGAAGATCATTAGGCCAGGTGTGCACGTATCGAATATCTGATGAAGTGTGAGATCTAGTATGCAGGTTATTGGCTTATGGTGTTGTGCTTGTTCTAAACCAAGGATGAACCTTAACTGTTGATGAAGGATAAGATCTAATGATGGATCTGGATCTTAAGGCTTGAAATGAATTATCATTATGTGGTTTGATCATGTATAGTCTAGATCTGAATATTGACGCATGTGTTATTATGTAAATATTATGATCTGGGTATAACTGAAGTCTGGAATAGTTGCAGAATTATAAATTAATATTTGTAGATATATACGCTGGTTGGCTTTGAGAAAAGCATGTATACACGCAGGTTCAACATATGGAAGTGGCGTATGCCTTGTAAAGTATGTTTTAGTTGTTTCTGTTTGTTGTTGTAGAGTTCTGGGTTTTGGTTACTGTATTCTGGTGACAATATTCTGAATGATCAGATTGATTGTGATTTAATGATGGGTTGTCAAAGTGATTGATTGATTCGTTTGTGGTTGATTCAGAAAGTGATGATTGAGTCTCAGTAATTGGTTGATGCAGATGTATTTGATGAGTGAATTGTAGTTATGATGTTGTTGATGGATCTAGTCTGAAAATTTATGAAACGTGGTCCTTGGAGGAAGAAAGAAGGTCGTAGTCTTCTGTAGGTCGCCGCCTACGTACTAGTAAACATATTGGCTAGTACAACAGTTAGGGGGCTGTAGCTCCCTTCCAGTAGAAGCTGGAGAATGAGAGAAGGTTGTAACCTTCTACAGGTAGAAGCCTGCGTACTAGTATAAGTCTGCACCAGTACAAGATTGTAAACAAATTTTGTTATTATTAAAAGAAGACAAAGATGGCAACAACACGTGGTTTTCACCCACATTAGGTTTCCACCTTATATCTTGGTGTTCATGTGTGTTGCTTATGTGTGATGCTTTATTCTACTTTTACTGCACTGTCTAATAAATCTTTGATATACTGGTTAAATTTCAACGCATGATAAATTGGGTAAATCAAAAGTTCTCTGCATATACGCTGGTTGCTTTAATTACAGTCATGTATACACGTTAGTTCACTTAGTTGAAGTAGCGTATACAAATCTATTTTGGAAATTAAATTATTGATATGATAATACCGATTCACCCCCCCTCTCAATATTATTTCCAACAGAAGTTTGGTTGGCTCATCCGTTGGAAGGTTTGGTTTTTGGGTCAAAGTCAAGATCTTGGAAGTCTTCATTGAACAGATTCTATAAGAAGAAATTTTTGTTGGTTTTATTCTCTAGGAGAGGTTTTGGCTATGACTAGCAGCCTACATCTCATGTTCTTGAGTTTGAAATGTGATCTTCTTATTGGAATTTGTATTGATGATGAAAAAAAACCAAATAATGATGATAGTGTCTTAATATAACTCACTTGAAAATGGTAAGGATAAAAGAGAGATCAAATTGAATAAATTCCCTAACGGTTTTCCATAATATTTCTCAACGGAGGATACTGATCATTACTCTTGTGATATAGGAGAGATGTTAAAATCATTAGCTAAAATAATAAATATGAAACATATCTAATTAAACATGAAAATAAGCATGAATATATCAAATAAGGATGAAGAAACAATAATGTAAGGCACACAATGCTACTCCTACCCTAATCTAACATGGTATCCGTAAGAGCCAAGTATAGTCATATATCTAATGAATCCAACACATCATCATGTCAAAATCAAACATCCTACCTGTATGCTTAATCATGGGATAAAACAAGTAAATGTCACAATCAGTATTCACTGTATCTCGTAATACTTCAGTATAAGATCAAAGTTATAAGGGTGGGTGGTAGAATATTGAAAATAAGATAATGGTGGCTCACACTTGCTACAAGAAAGGTTCTCATGATATGGGTCTAGCATGTCATAAGGGTGACCTATATGATCATCTTGAATTTCTTTGCCACCATCCTCAATATACTAAGGAGGGATCATTAGTAATCTAGGAGGAGATTTGAAATTTCTTGAAAAATTAATAATGAAAAGGGATGTATATATGAAAGAGAAAAAATGTTCTAAAATTTCAAGGCTTGTTGCATATTTTATTTCATATTGAACATAGTGCCAAAAGCTTATAATTCAAACATTCTTATCGAATGGTCATATAACTCTTAGTTCTGTCCATAGGGACAAGATGAAAATGGAATGAAGGGAGGGATGGTTGAAGGAAAATATCTTGCAATAATTTCTACATGTTACACAAATAAAAGTCAAAAGGTTTAACCATAATTAACTCATCACATTGAAAATTGAATTTGAATATGGCTAAAAAAACATCAGGAAGAGGAAACAATGGCTCAAAACAAATTGTAATTATTTCCTCCTCATGATGTTTGACATCCTAATCAACACATGACATGAAAGGTTGGAGAATATCATTAGCATCATCAATATCATTATAATAAATTAGATCTTCATCACAATGATAACAAATCACATCCTATTTTCCCTTTTCCATATGTAGAAAATCATCGATGTTGAAGGGCTTAATGGGATCTCCTTTTCCAAGATTTTAGAAGGTGTATCATTGAAATCAACAATAGAGGGAAGGATGGAGCTTATCTCATGTTTACAGGAAAAAAATTCATCTTAAATATGATTCTTTTTATCAATATTAGAATCTTCACCAGGATCCTGATCGTTATTGTGATCTTCTTCATAGATATAATATTTAATAATAAAATCCTTGCCAAGATCAAGCTCATTCTCAAGATCTCCTTTAACATGATTTTATTGTTTTTTAGGAAGGATTTATTATTCTTTATATTGGCTGTATTCCTCCTCATATTCATCATCAGAATCCCGATCATCCTCACTAGAAGACCCTTGCTCTTCTTGTGGTAGATAAGAGAAAAATAAAATACCCTCCTTCTTCATGGCTCGATCAATTTCCATCATGAGGTAGGGACGGGTTTTGTAACTTGGGTCCCAATACTCAAGGAATTTCATGGAGAGTTTCATGAAAGAAGGTATGCTTTTGGGCTACATCAAAAGATTCACCCTATGCATAGTCTATCACTAGAATGGGTTAAAAAAACTTATAAATGCGTTTTCGTGCTCAACCTTTGCCTCAAGATCATATTTTAGGCATGATACCACATAATCAACAAATAATGAAGGGTTTCATCAAACTCAAGGAAATATCTAATGCAATATGGAGAGATATGATTTGGATATCTAAGAATATGTTGATTCTCCAAGGAAAGATATATTTCATGCAAACCCAAAGGATCCATTTTCTATTGATAGCATTCAAAACATGAGTCACTAGGGTGACCTCAAAATACATTAATAGATGATTTCTTGACACTACAAGCATACAATCTTTCAGAGCTAATGAACAAATAGGACTTTATTCTGCCAATGGAGTTGTTAGATGAGAAAAATTATACTTGACTTTGGGATGGGCCCATTCAAAGGAAATGAAGCTTATATTTTAGATTACAAGAAGAAGCACTCAACTCATCCTCAATAATGATGCCAAAAATGTTATTGCAAAAATAATTGTCTTGTGTAAAGCCTCACTAGGAAAATTTAGGCCTTAAGGCAAGAAAGGATTAGCGACCACTTTCACCTTAGTGGATTCTCCTTTTTATTTTGTCATAAGATGTTATCATCTTAAGGGAGGCTTTCTTGAAAATATTTAGAGGTTAGATGACCAAGGGATATAAGCCAAACTAATCTCTAAGGAACTTGCAACCAAACAACCTAAAGGATGTGCATAAAATATAGGCTCAAGGGTGTGTTGGCCTACCAATAACTCTCCATTTTTTGGCAAAATGAACCCCCCCATTGAAAATTTTGGGAAAAAACCCTATTTAGTTGATTGGTAAATGTTTTATCTTTTATTCATTTGACTTTAATGCTTCTTGGTTCTCTAGGGTTTAGTATGTTGTGTTGGTTTTGATCCTTGCGATTGTCACTTTGATCACTTGATTTAACTTGATTGCATAAATCTTGTTTGGCTTCCAACACTCTCATATTTTTTGAGTCTCTTTTGATGTTTTTCTAATGAATGGAATTATGGCATGCTCCACTCACAAAGTTTGACTTCCTTCATCTATTTTGGTGCATTTCCTTGATGATTTATCCTTATTAAACCTTCGTTACATTTATTTTTTCCATGGCATTCCCATTATCCATAATAACTTAACAAAACATGTAAATAAATTATAATATTATATAAATATTAATGTATCATTAATTATATATATATTAACACCGTATGTATATTATAAATATGATGTATTTGTAAACATAATATAATGCCTATGTGTATTAAAAACTATGATCCATTATGAAATGTTCACATTACTTATCTTTTCCTTTTTGTCATCCTTGTAAATATTCACAAAGGTGTGCCATTCAAAATTTTCCAACAAACATAATGATTCACAAAGGTATTACAGATTTGGACCAATACGGTACCATCCAGATCCGGTTTGAATACAATGACAAAGAATAAAATCACGTTGCAATCCTTTCTAGTTGGCAAAGAAGCAACCCAAGGGTTACTTCTGTTTTTAATTCTATTATTAGAAGAAACACATGGTTTGTGGTATTCTCGAAGGTTAGGGTCCATTACAAAATGATACTGGTTTCCTGGTTGACTTGGAGGAATCAAAATTTAACTTGGGAAAAGCTGTAGAAGCATGCATACAGGGCCCTGACTGATGTGTTTTCTGCCCAATACAAGAGGAGGACAATGCGCATATGTTTCTACAGTGCATCATGACTCTATAATTATGTAACTAAATTTTATTTTTTCCTTCTGTCAAATATGATGTACAATACTCGATAGAGGAATGTTTGATTTGGTGGAGCAGACAGGCTCAGATACTAAGGTTTGTTTCTATTATTATTTTCTAGGAGCTGTGGAAAGCAAGGAATGCCTACATATTTGAAGGCCAGGAGTTGGATGTGAATTACATAGAAATTGTTTTTCTTGGATCAGTCTGTGTGACTCCCTCTCAACTAGTAACTAGTAAGGGGGATGTGCAACCTCATATATGCTTTTCTGGATGTGCAACCTCATATATGCTTTTCTAACATCTCTTTCCCTGTGGGTTTCTTTGATGGGGCTGCACTGGATAGGCAATGTGGTTGTTGTGTCTGGATCTACATAAACAATGTACAAAGGTTCTCCATCCATTGGTCAGGCAGTTTGGGCACAATTTTGAAAGCTGAAGTCATTGCATTATGGGGCCTTATGTAGTTCACTGATTTTCTCAAGATTCCCACTTTGTAGATATATGGGGATTTACAGATTATTATAAAGCATATTCATGGACAGGCTTCCATTAAACAACCACATCTTTTGGGCTGGCTTCAGAACATCTCTTCCCTCAAAGAATCCTTTCAGCCGATCCAGTTCCATCATATACATTGGGAATTCAACTCCACCACAGATCGTTTATCCAAATTGGGCATTAGGGAATCACCAGGCTTCATGCACATTTCTCTACATATGGACCATATCATCTATGATGTTGGCTCTATGGGTAGCCCTTTTTAATTTTTATGCTTTTCTGTTTATTTTTCAGTCTTTTCTTGTTTTTTAAATACACAGGTACAATTTTTATGATATTTTCTCATATATACTTTCCAAGTCACGTGTTATATTCACATAAAGAATGGTGATAATTATGTAAAATCATCAGTTTAAGTATCATGTGAGAATCCTCTTTTATGTTTGTTTCTATTCTCTGAGTATTTGGCTTACATATGATAGCTGGATGCCAGACATAATAGTACATGTATTGATTTTAATATATAATACAAATCAACAAAGAGAAATGAGATTTATTTTGCTAAAAGATATGGGATTCAATTTCCTTTGAGAAATAAATTGTTAAACAAAGTTAAAGTTGTTGCATATCCATGACTATAGAAGATGGATGATATATGTAACAGGGGATGGTATCGGTGGTAGTCCAGGAGAGATAGAATAGGGATCAATCGGTAGGATATGCGGGCGCACTAGAGACTGTAGGAGAAGGAATTTTGCAAAAAAGGAATGTTCTTTAGCTATATTATGACTGTGGAATATATTTTGAATAAAGCGTTTTCAGATTTGATTTTACTTAGTGGCTTACTTGTTGTGAATTCAGTTATTCCATAATCAATTATTTATCATCTTCTGTTTTCTGTGTGGTTTAATTCTGTAGGTTATAGGAGATAGCAATTACTGTTTGCGTGGTTTTATGTCATAAATAATTAATAAATACTTAAATTTATTTTCTGGTTTTCTATATTGAGGGTGCTAATTTTTTAGAGACATCTATTTAGCTTAGGTTCTTGCGGTTTTATTTCCGTAATTTAGAATTCAAATTATGTTATTTTTATTATATGAATTTAATTAATTTTCTGTAGTGATTTTTGATTTTACAAGTTCATTTTAATTAGTTTTTTATTGGTTTTATTCATAAACAATTAAACAATTAACTGGATGAATGTTTCTTTTATGAGGTTGCTACAATAACTATCTACATCTTTACCTAGTAATTTTAAGTTGGTCACATCTGTTAGATTATTTTGTATTGATTCTTGATGTTAATCATAAGAATAGACACAATTTGATCTACATCCATTCAAAAGATAAGAGGCCCACATTTTAGCAATTGTCTGTCTTTTCTTTGGCATTAAGGAATACCTTTTTTGTTTTTAATTTTAATTTATAATTTCATATATAAATTAGAATTAAGAATCACATTTCTCACTGTTTCGGTAGAGAATTAGATTTTATTCCTTTTATTCCAATAATAGTTTGCTTTGGCGATAATTCTTGTATCATATTCCTATACATTTTTTGTATTATAACACCTTGTTTTAGTTTTTGTAACATGATTCTGTAGCATATAATCATGTAGCAGATTGTTAGTTTTAGATATCTTGAACAATAATTTGGGTTTTATATAGTTAGTATAGGATAGGATTAATCCTTGTCTTTTCATTTTCGGGAGAGGAAGAGATATCTAGGCTAATGGAGCCAATAAATCTGTTGAGGATAACCACACCAAACAACTAGGGATATTTAAAGAGTTTCGATCTCGGTCATTTCTGCCATGTTGAATAGGGTGCATAAAACCTGTGTCAACAAGGTGAAATTAAGCTGGTGAGATAGTGGGAAATACTCACAAGGTCTTGGAGACCAATATAAGATATATAGGTGTTCAATCTTTTCCACTAGCCACCATCAATTACTAAATTATATTATAAGTTACGGGTTTTAAGATATGTAGATTTATAGCATGAAAAAAATTATAACAACATTTAGAACAAACTATTAATGATAGGATCAACAAAGGTTTTAGGCTTATCAAGGAGGTAAATAAGGGGTAGGTTAACAAATAGTTTTCAATGGATGAAAATGCACAAAACATAAAAACCACAAAGATTTTAGCCCTAAAATGTGGTAGAGCATCCAATAGATGACATAATTTTCTTTTTAAACATACATGGAAGCAATGCATACCTAAATGACAATAACATATAGGTGATATTTAGTTGAAAATAACGATATAAGTAAACCTTAACCTTAGTTACCTTGAAATAAAGAAGAAAAAAAGGAAAAGTGAGGTTGACAAACACATCATGACTAGTGGCTTTAATCAATTGGGAAATGGAATCAATTATGGTGAGGTCAAGATAGAAGGACCTTGGATAGAAAGGGTATAAGGGAAATTAGATTCACTATAAAATCCATAGATACTTTCTTATAAAGGAGTTTTAAGGTCTAATGATGCACAAAAATAGTTCCTTTGAGGGATACTGGATGACAATTTTTGCATAACAAGAAATAAGAGTTCATAAAAGATCTTGCAATTTCTAATATGGCATATGGAAAACCCTAATTTAAGTAATTTATTGCGGAATGGAATAAAAGTAGCATTAAACATACACCATTCAAGCAAGTACTAGTTTATGAATCTAAATAAATCCTCTCCATGCGAAAGATATCCTCTCGAAGACAATTTGAACTCTGCTTAGTCATTGCATCCAAGATAAAAGAAGGATTTACTAGTGCACACTTTTTCAAGAGAGAAATAATGAGTGTGTGCGATAATTATTCAAGGGAATTTAATTCCCCTCCATTCATAGGAAAGTAACAAAGTATATTTTCCCTTAATTTACAATCAAAATCCATAAAAAATAATTTTAAGCATTCAATGAGGCTAATAGGTCACAATCCAACCTAAAAATGACTTCACATAATGTCAAAACATAATACAATGACATTCTTTCTTGACATGTGTAGTAGACAAATACTTCCAACAAGATGTCATCCTCATTTAATCAACATCTACATTAAGTAAGGTAACAAATTTGGTTCAAGAGTGTTCCTCACTCCAATACACGTCATCAAAGTGAATGGGTACATCTCTAAGCCACAACCCCTTATCCAAGGCATCATCATCAACAAGCCTTGCATTAACATACTAGGGTTTGCATGGGTGATTTGGAAACCCTAGAGCACGATGTCATTATCAAGAAGAGGTGTACCAATGCTCGAAAAGTGCCTCAAGTGATCAACATCCTCATCTAGACTTTGGAATAAGGAAACATCCATCAAGTATATACATCCTAGGGGCATCTTGGGCCCTTTTGGGCACTCATGATTTCTACCAATGACTTGAGTTCTTGGCTTATTGTTTCACCATATGGAGTTGTGAAAAGGGCTATACATCCAAGTGGAGGATCCTCAAAGGCCAACACTCATATCTGAAGATGCAAGGTCACAAGTGTTCTCATGCGTTGAAAAGTGTAACTAGGTTCGGCCTTCATCATGACATGTAATTATGATTTTATGTAATGAGATGTAGATAAGAAAAATGAAATTATTATATTGACTTTCTTCAAGGGTTTCATGAGAAAGGGATTTTGTTTTTGAGTCAAGACTCCATTGAGAGTCTTGCCTTGCCTTCAGAATGACATGAAGCAAATCCAGATGGAAAATCTGATAGATCACTTTCTGATAAGTTTAGGACATGACTGACTCATGAAAAAAAGTGATGAATGATCTATGCCCCATGTATAGAAGTTCCAAAAAGGTTGAAGAATCCTTAAAGAAATTCATGACATCGAAGAAATGAGCTCTTCATGCAACTGATTGTTTTAGGATCTCCACATGAAGAGATGTTATAAGTCCTTGGTTAAGAGGGAGCATGAGAAGAAGTTTCTTACTTGGAAGAAACTCGGAAATTCCTAAGATGGAAGTTTAGGTACATTCCTTAATGGAATAAAACCTCTTGGTTTGAAAAGGAGAGATAGACACATTATTATGTTCTTCACCTGGGAAGACAGAATGGAGGATTATGTAATCATTTTGCATTCGATGCTCTTATGAGATGAGATAGGGCATCCCATGAAAGAGTAGTCATGGAGGACCGATATTCTTTTGGAACTAGGGAGTCCAAGAAAAGAATAGTCCTTATGGAGCATTTTCTGAGAGAACCCGGGTAGGGTATGTTCCTAGAGAGACAATGGTGAGTATGTCTATAAATCATTGGTCTCGCTGGCATTGTGCTTTGATCTTGTGGAGAGATAGAGTTGTTAGTCAAGACCTTGATATATAACAATGCTGGTTGGTATGATGCTATACATATGAGTTACAAATATGAATCCTTCTTATGAGAGATTCTTTAGATTGAGAAAGTCCAAGGTGCCATTATGAATACCTCCCTAGTTAAGAGGGAGTGTTGAAAAGTGTAACTAGGTTCGGTTTTCATAATGACATGCAATTATGATTTTATGTAATGAGATGTAAATAAGAAAAATGAAATTATTATATTGACTTGCTTCATGGGTTTCATGAGCAAGGGACTTTGTTTTTGAGTCAAGACTCCTATTGAGAGTCTTTAGGGTTTATTCATCTAGTCATAAAAGAGTCATTGTCATGAAGTCATGTTACACTTTGTAAAAGGTCTATATTGTCTATGTAAAGTATCCTCCAAGAAATTGTCTCCAAATCTCTTCAATTCAGCCTACAAACTATGAAGAAGCTGCTAGATGAAGTCGATCTAAACTCCAACTATCAAGTCAGCCTAAAGGGAAAGCGAAGAAGAGTATATATAGCCCTACTCGGATTCATTTAGAGACATACAAATTTGGACAAACATTTGTTCTAATATTTACTAGAAACGTGCAAAGAAGAAGGCAGAGGAAAGTCGAAGAGAGGGATAAAAAGGAGAGCGACGAAGGAGCAACAAAAAAGAAGTGTGAAGTTTCTTATGGGACATTATCGTCTGGGTATAGCGAAGTTTCTTCTAGGCAGTGTGAAGTATGGATAATAAATTCTTCTGGGGCAGCAAGATAAAGACACTTCTAAGAGATCAAGGTACAGACCAAGTTTCTCTCTAGAAGACCTAGAGATCGAGATTCTCTAGGGAAGTTTTAAAGGTGCAGTATAAGAGATAGGGACCGTGTTTCTCTAGGAGGAAGGGAAAATGAAGGAAGAGGAAGAACATCAAGGTGGGTGACAAGTTTCTTGGGAGGATACTATAGTTAAGGGTCCGTGTCATGGTCTTGGTACTTATCAATTGAAGATCTAGAAGAAGATTTTATCGATTTTTCCTCTCAAGAGGTGAGAGGTTTTGGCCCTAGCTGGAGAAGCCTATTTACTGTTCACTTGTATTTATTTATTTTTATAACTGTCTTGATGAAGAGAACACACTAATAAGATAGCAAATAAAAGTTCATAATATGAAAGGTAAAAACATATCACAAGAAATTATCAAGCAGAGAAATTGTTAATATTGCATGCCCTTGATTTCTCAACATCATGTAGGGCTAAACATCCTCTTTGTTGTTTCACAAAAGGGCCAAGACATATTTCAAGGGATATAGAATGCATTTGTGAGAAACCGTCTAAAAACACCCTCATGACCAAGTGATATCAATATCATTAGTTAAATAAATCGTTAAAGTATCATAATGAGCCATATTTAATGTTAGGGCCACAAAAATACTTCACACGAGCCTTGCCTTAAAAAGGTACTTCTAGTTGATGGTTTGTAAGAAAGTTATCACATTTGTGTTAGGTATGATTATACAATTAGTTATACTAGGTGTTTGTAGCCCCAAGTGAAAGGATGGTCCCTATGTAGGCCCATCAAACCATAGGTGCATATGATAAATGTGTACATGGAATGGGAAAGACTTCAGGGAAGATGTCACTTCCCTGGTGCCAACTAAAAGAGGTCCAACAACTTGAGGCTAATGATGAAAAGAGGGAACAATAATGGAGGCCTGAGCTACCCCTTTCCTTGACTTATTTTTACGACCCCTTTGCGGCACCTTTTATTTTAATGAATTTTATGTGGTTTCTTGCATAAGGTGGGTGACCAAATTGCTTATTTCTTTTTCAATTCCCCTTAAATATTTAGTGGTTTATTTCTCATAGGGGTTGGAACATTATTGAGTTCTTTTGATATGGAGAGACCATGATATACTTAGGAATTGGGTGATGGATAATGAAAGGGGTAGAGATTAGGCTAGTATTTCACCCACATGTTTATTATTAGTTCTAGCCATATGTTTCAATTTCCATTTTCCTTCATTTGTGGTTATATATTATTTTATATTTCTTTAAGCCGCATCAACCTCATAGGGAAATTTTTATAGGCCATGATTCAGAGATGTGGCTAAATGGTGCCAATATTGTTGACAAATGACAATTAATCCAAACAATGGAAGTGGATATCATGGATAGATGGAAAGTGACAAGTATGGATTACCTTGGGAAAACTACATCAATTAGTGCCTCCTATTTATTCTCCTTCTACTTAGTGGAGGAAAAATGCTAAGGGAATATCATACTCGATTAGGGGAAAAGGATAATCTCTCGAGTGAAGTGTGGGAACAAGGATACCATCAAAAGCATTTAATAATCCAAGTCATATTGTGATCCTTATTAGAATGCCCTTAATATTAATAAAAACAATTGATTACAAAAATGGTTTTTGAAATTAAAAAAAATTTCAATGAGAAATTGCCAATTTCCTTCTGGGCCAAATGTCGAGATATATATTTATTATGCTTTCAAATGGTTTATTTTTATATATGATAATTTTATTTTAAATAATTTATTGATAAAAATATAATTATATATATTTTATGGAAATATTTATTTAAAATTAAAATTATATTACAA
Source organism: Pinus taeda (assembly GCA_000404065.3). Lineage (NCBI taxonomy): Eukaryota > Viridiplantae > Streptophyta > Pinopsida > Pinales > Pinaceae > Pinus > Pinus taeda. Next base: position 32,368 of record APFE030918388.1, read on the forward strand.
AAATTTGATCCTAATTGCAAACCAAGTCAGAGGGTAAAATCTTATGGCCCACCCCACACTCAACCATTTAAAACCCCCTTTTTTTTAGCATGCCTCGAGATATGGGCACGTTAATCCAAGGGTTAAAAATATTTTTGGGACAATTTTAATGGCAGACCCCCAAACCTACTTATCACCACCTTATAGTTTGGCACCCCCTTCCTAAACCACTTACCACTACCCCCTCCAAAAACCATGAACTTTATTGTTTTGACTTTTATAAATATGGCGAGAATGGAATTTGATACCATCATGAAATAAATGTTATGTGGTTGGGAGGCCCAATGCAAAAGATAAGGTGGAACTACATTTTATAGGAAATCCATAGATGGAAAACCATGTTGGTGAAATGAAATAAGGTAGAAAATAAAATGGAAAATTTCATATGAAATTATGTACAGGTGAGCAATTATGGCATTCATGTAAATGCATTGTATGATAGAAGATTAAGGTAAAAGAAACATGGTGAAATCAATTTAGAGGCATGGGGAAATCAATTTACAAGTGTAAAATCATGTTGCTGGTGAAAATAAAAGAGGAAAGTGAAAATACTCTACCAACCACACAAATTAACACAAACACACCATGGATTTTAAAAACTACACATGGTTTTGTGAATCTATGGAAAGGGAAAACAATACATGGATTTGGAAAAACTAGATGGTTTATCAAATCATTTAAATAAATAAAGAGAGTTTAATCAAATATTTGAAAATTTTATATTCGTCAAGTATTTATGACAAAATAAAAGACGATGAAAATAAGAAAATGAAAAATTAATAATTCAAAGTAGCAGATGGTAGGCCAATCAAGTTTAAAGGGATAGTGAGCAGATTATGGGAAAACAATTTTAGCCTTTTTTTTCCAGACCTTAACGGGAATGAAAATCAGTCTAAAACCCCTAGCAGCAGAAGATCAACATATTGATTTCTTTTCTGTAGATTTTCAGCAGTCATTCAACTAAATTCCAATATCAAGACACCATACTTTCAAAGTGTTCCAAATTTCTAGTAGAGTAGGAATTGTTTTATCTTTAGTATATTGTTTAGGATATTATTCCAGAGATATTTGTAATAATCTTGATATTTTAATCAATATATTTTGTAATAATTGTATAAATACTTCATCAATTGAGATGAGAGGGGTTGGCTTTTGATGCCAAGGCTCTTAAACTATGTAATAGCTTCTCTTGTAGAATTCTAATGAAAGCCTTCCCGGCTCCCAGTTATGACATCATTTTGTGTTTCTCGTCTGTCTTTCTAGTGTTTTCATAACTTGTTTCTACATATGTTCAAAGCAATTGTACGAAGGTCTAGGTAAGGTATATTAAGTTTTAATCTCTCTCAAATTGCCTGCAAAATCATAACCTTTAGAAAGAGATCAACTTATTGGACTATTTGTCCAAGATAACTCCTCTTTTACTGGTTTTTGCTTTATGTTTTCTAATAACCATTAAAAGAGATTAGCTTATTAGACTATCTGTATGAAAAAATCCTCTTGGAATCGGTTTCACTTTGGCCTTCTGTTACCTTTGAATATGTTTTTGTTGGGCTATAGAAATCTTCTACCCGCATCTAAATTTCCCTACTTGTTAAGTAGTCACTCTGACTACTCAATTATTAGGAATCCCCTTACATTCTTCTACCATAATTCTTGAAAAATTTAAGTCATTCTGTCAGGCTGGAAGCTGACACTTTCAGAACCCTATGATAGAGGCCTTTAATCATGACTAGGGATTATCATTGATCGCCAACCATCCCAAATTAAAACAATAAATCTGGCCATTGTGCTTCAAAGGCTATTGTTCAGTGACAAGTGAACACCGTTAAACACTGCCTTGTAACAATAGAGGGATCCGCCTTTGGTTTAAGGGCTAGCTTGAACCTAAAGGCTGGTTGAGTTGGTTTCCTAACATAGTTTTTGTAGAGAATGACTTCCTACGAGAAATAGGAACAACATCTGGCGTTGTTGCTGGGGACTGAAGTAATGAAGATATTTTTCCCCGGGGAACAATAAAGATTAGATCTATTCCTTGATGGTGAACAACGAGTAAGCATTTAATATTAGTTTCATTTATTTCACATGGCGAATCCACTTTATCATATTATCATATGGCGATTCCACTGGGTAACCGATCCCACTGTTTTGAAATTTTAGCCGCCTTTACTGCTATTTTAGGTTCACTGACACTTGAAATAACCGTTATATGTTTTTTCCTCTCAGTCATGATCAGAAATCTAAGATGTCTACAGAGGAAGTAGATGTTAAAGTACACCTGTGAGTATAAGTTTTCCACGGGATTTCATGTTCATATTGTATATTTCAGCTACTGGCAACGTGGTTTGTTAATAAATCCAGTCCGCACTTGGTTACACTGGAAAGCAGATTACACCTAACAGTGTAAAATTTTCCAGTTCAGTTAGATAGAGGTGTGGGATTGATTAGCTACTTTCAGATTCAGGGTGTAGTAGATCTACAATTGTTTCAGTTATATTTCAAAATTGAAGTATTAAGTTTGGTTTGGTTGAGTGTAATGACTTCCAAGGGATTAACTGATTGAATCCATAGCCCATGAATTAGGCACTCTTTGCTTATTTCCACTTACAATGTCAGTTGTTTCACTTTAGTAGTTTTCAATTTTCAGATTTCAGAATGAATAAGTCTCTAGATTAATGCACACAATATAAGTTTCCATTCAGAGTTGCAAGTTTAATATGCAGTAGCTGGATGATGGGGATTGGTTATACATTACATGATGATAGATCAATGATCGATGATGTTATGGTATGACTCCATGCTCAACACATAAGGCATCTGGTCTACTAGTTCTCTGCATCCCGCAAGGGAAGGAGTCCCCATTGGAGCCAATGTTGTAACGCATTTTGGCACACTGAAAATTAAAAAAAATAAATGAGAAATTGCCAATATTTATTATGCTTTCAAACGGTTTATTTTTATATATGATAATTTTTATTTTAAATAATTTATTTTGATAAAAATATAGTTATATATTTTTATGGAAATATTATTTAAAATTAAAATTATATTAAAAAATTTGATCCTAATTGCAAACAAGTTTAGAAGGTAAAATCTTTATGGCCCACTCCACACTCAACCATTTAAAACCCCCCTTTTTTTTCCTATCCCTCGAGATATGGGCACGTTAATCCAAGGGTTAAATTTTTTTTCAAACCCCAGCTCTTCCGAAATTTAACTAAGGGGGGGTCCAAAATGTAGTTTTAAGGGTAGATCCCCAAACCTACGTGTCACCACCTTATAATTTCGCACCCCCTTCCTAAACCACTCACCACTACCCCCCTCCTAAAACCATGAACTTTATTGTTTTGACTTTTATAAATGTGGCGAGAATGGAATTTGATACCATTATGAAATATATGTTAACTAAGGGGGGGTCCAAAATGTAGTTTTAAGGGCAGACCCCCAAACCTACGTGTCACCACCTTATAATTTCGCAACCCCCTTCCTAAACCACTCACCACTACCCCCCTCCTAAAACCATGAACTTTATTGTTTTGACTTTTATAAATGTGGCGAGAATGGAATTTGATACCATTATGAAATATATGTTATGTGGATGGGTGGTAGACCCCAAACCTACGTGTCACCACCTTATAATTTTGCATCCCCTTCCTAAACCACTTACCACTACCCTGCTCCTAAAACCATGAAATTTATTGTTTTGACTTTTCTAAATGTGGCCAGAATGGAATTTGATACCATTATGAAATAAATGTTGTGGATGGGAGGCCGAATGCAAAAGATAAGGTGGAACTACATTTTATAGGAAATTCATAGATGGAAGACCATGTTGGTGAGATGAAATAAGTGTAAAATGATTTTACAATGACACATAAAATGAAATTCACAAATACCATGAATTTATCAAAGAAAATAAAAGAGAAAATTTCATATGAAATGAATTTATCAGAGAAAATAAAAGAGAAAATTTCATATGAAATTAATGTACATGTGGGAAAAGATGGCATTCATGTAAATGCATTTTACCATAGGAGATTAATGTAAAAGAAAGATGGTGAAATCAATTTACAAGCATGGTGAAATCAATTTACAGGTGTAAAATCATGTTGCTCATGAAAGTAAAAGAGTAAAGTGAAAATACTCTACCAAACACACAAATCAACACATGGTTTTGCAAAACCATCCTTGGTATTCTACACAGGTAAAGGGAATTTATAGGCCTAAAATGAATTTACAGAGAAAGGTGAAAAGGAGAAACAAACCATGGACTTTAAAAACTACACATGCTTTTGTGAATCCATGGAAAGAGAAAACAATACACGGATTTGGAAAAACTAGATGGTTTATCAAATCATTTAAATAAGTATATTGTAATTCTAAATTGTGAAATTCATTTAAGAGTTTAATCAAATATTTGAAAATTTTATATTCCTCAAATATTTGTGACAAAATAAAGAATGATAAAAATCATAAAATGACAAAAATAGAATTCAAAGGGTTAGATGGCAAACAATCAGGTAGTTAGCAAATTATGGGAAAATAGTTTCAGCCTTTTTCCAGACCTTAGGGGAATGAAGATCAGTGTAAAACACCTAGCAGTAGAAGGTCAACAAATTGATTTCTTTTCTGTAGATTTTCAATAGTCATTCAACTAATTTCCAGATATCAAGACACCATACTTTCAAAGTGTTCCAAATTTATGGCAGAGTATCCATGAATTGTTTTATCTTTAGTATATTGTTTATGATATTTGTAACAACCTTGATATTTTAAATCAAGATATTTTGTAATACTTGTATAAATACTTCATCAATTGAGATGAAAGGGGTTGGCTTTCGATGCCAAGGCTCTTAAACTATGTAATAGCTTCTCTTGTAGAATTCTAATGAAAGCCTTCCGGCTCCAGTTATGACAAAATTTTGTGTTTCTCGTATGTCTTTCTAGTGTTTTCATAACTTGTTTCTACACATTGATGCACGAGCGTCCAAATTAACATTATCATTGTATTTTAGTGGACATAGGGGGTCTTGTGTTTCAAGGAAGTTGGTTTCCTAAGTATTGAATTAATGTAATTATTTAATGTTTTGAGTGATTTTAATGAGAATATGAATTAATTGAATATTGTGAGGCATATTTGTAAATGTTCTCGAATGAGGAGAACATGAGAGATTTAGGATAGTTGAGTGATGAGAAGATTGAGAATTGATTGTAAATCTTAGATTAGGAGTTAGTTCATGATTTTATGGATTTGAGAGAATCCTTAGGGATCAGAAAGACATTTTAGGATTTTGTTGAGAAGCTTATGGATCTAAACCAGGAATTGGTTTTAGGAATCCCTTTTTGTATAAATGTAAGCCTAAAAGGCATAGACAGGGGTAGACAGAGAGACAACAAGGGAGAGTTAGATATTTTAGCTAGTGTTTGTTAAGCCTACGGACAGATAGTGAAAATAGAGGCCATTAATTAGAAGATCAGGACGACGAGAGACAGAGAGTCTCATCATGTAATGTTTGTGATATATATATTATATATATATAATATATATATATATAATATAATATAATAATATATATATATATATATATATATATATATATATTTGAACAAAGATTCAATTTCCATTTGTATAAGTGTGTTGTTATGCATCAATGGCGAATGATGAGTGAGTTAGTATATTCTGTGTAATAGAGTTGCAAGTGGAGTTCGACAATTACACAGAGAGGAACATGATGAGGAGGGTCATAATGGATTGTTGAATCCATTAGAAAGATCAAAACCAAAGCTCAGGAGGAAGTGTGCAGTGAAACAACCAAGGGATCAGAACCTTGAAGAAACCCAGAACCACAAAAATGCTGAAGAAATAGCGTAAAATCATAAGCAAAGAGAAGAGCAGAGAAGTGAAGAGGTGATGTACAACAACCATTGGATCTAACAAATCAACGGACTAGATCCAATCGTAGAGGAGACAGAGGAGTATTGCATCGACGGAAACCCTTCAAGTGTAGTTGGATGGCCGAAGAGAATAAGCAATTGCGATCATGTGATTAATCGTCAACCGTCGGATCGCAAGCCTGATTGGCAGTTGAGATGTAATCACATATCCCAAAGAGTAGGAGTTGAAGGATTATGCGATAGCCGATAGCGATAAGCGCTGATCGGAGATTGGGCAGATCGGCAATTAGAGGTCGTGCGTTTTAGAGATCGGAGCAACAATGCAGAAGGACTTGGTATTAACAGACCTGACAATATTTATATATGCGGGTCTATAATATTTGAAGTCTCTTTATGTGGTTCGAAGCGGAATTTCAATGTATTTCCTTTGTATTCAGTTAAAGTGTTGTGCCGAGTCTTTTAATGTAAAAGTGGTGTTAAACGATTTCGATAGTCGCATATAGGAGTCGGATAGGTGATATGAATTATATGTGGTGTGAGCGCGGAGGACTACAATGAGCGATTGCATTAAAGGGAAGTCTTGGGAATTGTGCAAAGGCTTATGAAAGGCAGGAAAAGGTATGATTTATGTGTTAACTATTATAAAGAGTTTATAATAGTATTAAAGCGCCGATAGCGATTTGTGGGTTAAGTCCAATTATGACCCAAAAGTTATAAAGTGGCATTAGATACATGTGCGGCATAAGGATTTACAATGGTTTATGAGCGGTGATCAAGTCCCAATGGAAAGGTTGACGAAGGTTTAAACTTTGGGTTAGTCTATTAAAATGTTTCCGCATGAATTCTAACTAAGGGGGCCTTAACCCATTGTTTAGTTATAATGAATCTTTGACCGGATGGTCATATAAATTCCTAGGCAGAAAATGGTTTATTGCATAGGTTTATGCATACTCTGGGTAAAGCAAGGGTAACCCTACGTCATTTGGTATCAGAGAAGAACAAAGAAATTATGTGTGAAAGTTTTTATCGCTCAGGTTGTTCCCTTTGACTCCCAAGGGAATACGACCGAGGTAACCACTAACCAATCTTTGAACTGCAGGTTCTAGCCTACCAGCAGTTAGAGAGGGCTCTCTCTTTGGGATTTAGCTTTGTTTAAGGGATGATTTTAGGCTAGATATGATGCACATGGGTTTTGTTTGAGTTTGGTGGGATGGTTATCTCAGATAGAACTGGGATGCAAGTGTACAACTGTTTTTTCCATTGGGCAATGGAGTCACTGAGAGTGTAATTACTGAAAGAGTGTCTTGGTGAAAAGGTAGTACCATAGAGCGGGATAGGCAGGCTAGAAACAACTTTAAAATCTGGTAATGATGGAATGAAGTCAGGGAATGAAAGGCAATCAAGAATCTTTCATTATACTGGTAGAGGGAAAATAGATGAATATTGTGCAGGAGCAATTAAGAATTCCTAAACAGTATTCAAAATGAGAGAACTAGTGCAAACATGAGCAGTTAAGAATTCATATTTATGACTAATCCTGAAGAAAACATAATAGATAACAGAGATTGAACATAAGGTGTACTCAAACAAATCTTATGCTATTCTTCTTCTTTGTTACCAAGATCATGAAACATAGATGAGATTTACAAACTAGAAAACATAAAACACAGTTTAGTATAATTTATTGTTCCATAACATGACACATGAATTCTGTAGTAGGTCCCAGAACATCCAATCCACCTTCAGATCATTTAGACACAGTGAACTTCAACAACCAATTTACACAGTCTGATATCTTACAACGCAGTTTAGAAGGAAGAAATCATCAGCCAACCCACCAACCAACCACACTTATTACATTGTTCAGGGCTGTATCTATAGGCAAAATATCTATAAAAAAAACCTGATAGAAGATCTGAGGAAATCACTACAATTAACCTAACTTATCTTGTAAGTAATGTAAAAATATCTATCTAATGCTGCGCTGGGGGCAGCTGTTACAAAAAATGAGGCTATGTGGCCTTTGCTGTTATGTGCTGGCTATTTATCATAACTGCACATTGGTCTCTGCTCCACTGCTCTTGAGGGGCTTTGATGTGCATTAACTGTGATCTGATAGCCTTCAGTGGCTTCACCGTCTTCTTTGACTTTGATGGAGGCTTTTAATGTTCACTTGCTTTGATATTGTCGATCTGATGCTCTTTGCCGCTTCAGTGATACTTTTTTAATTGAATCTCTGCTTTATCTTTCCTCTGATACTCTTTAACACTTGAATCGGGACTCTCTTTCTCTGCTGATCCTCTTTAAACTATTAAATCGCCCTTTTTTCTCTTTTCAGCAAAACAACTGCTGTGAACCATGCGCTAAGCGCTAATCGCGCATCAAAAACTGCCTCAGATTTCCATTTCGGGCTTCCTAAGCCGCGATTTTGCCTTTGCGCGTTTTTTTCTTTGGCGGATTACGTCAGCAGTGGTACGGCAGATGACTTCAGCATGACGTCAGCGGTGACGTTAGCGGTGACATGGCGCATGTACAACACAGTGGCAGGTGACGTGGCGGCATCGTCATGCGGTGACGTAGGCAAGTGGGGAGGGCAGTAAGCGGTTTGCGTCGGACCGCTTTTGGTACGGGAGTGGTATGTGTCAGGGGCGGCCCGATGCAATGAAAAGCCGACAGCTGTGCCGGTGTACAATGGTGAAACCGTCGACCATCGGGTACTATCGTACCGCTACGAAGGGGCGCTCGATATGCATGAGGGTCGTCGGATCTGGGAGAGCCGATCCGACGGTGGACGGGAGGGCAAAACGATCAGGGTTTAGCAGAACAACGCGCCCGATAAACGTAAATTTTTCACGGCTACAGGTGGGTTTTAGACTTTAGGTTAAGGTTTAATGTGTTTCGGCGCGAGACTATGGTTATTCGTTTAACCGTTTTTAAACGAAATCCGTGATAAAATGTATGTGCGGAGGGTGATAAGGTAAAGTTATTTATTTAACAGGGTGTTAAATAAATCCTAAGGGTAGGTGAACGCGAAAGGGCTAATACTGGTTCCCAAATGAACCCAATATTTCCAGACTTTTGTTATTTGGCTATAGTTGCCATGGGGAGGAATATTTAGTGTTTTGGGGTTTTTATATAGTGTTTTGTAGAATAGGGGGAGGGGAAATGATTTAGGGAGCTAGATAATAGGGTTAGATGTTAATATGGAATAAAAGGGAATGGATGTATGCTAAGTTTATAGGATGGAGACTTAAGCATAGGGAAATGAATGGACTGTGTAAAGATTAATTTTACAAAAGAAATGTGGCTTCTTTTGTCTAAGTCAACTCAGATGTCAACTTGGTTTTTTAACAAGAATGGAGTGAAAATGGACTTTTTGGGCAGATCCTAAGGTCCTCAAGGGGATTTTAGTGAGTGATTTGGGAAATAAGAAGAAGGGGGAGTTAGAGATGCCTTTCTTGATCAGATCAAAATGAAAAAGTGCCTCAAAACTGTGATCTGGATAAATATAACACTTGAAAACATGAAATGGATCACATATCTTGATTTCTGCAACCACAAAATTACTTACCCAGCCTACTTTACCTAGCATTTTTTCTTATTTTGGTTTGGGTGCACTTGAACTAGCAAACCCAACTTTTCAACTTTTTCTTTTTTACTGTCCTCCTATCTACATCTATACTTATTTCATCCAGGGGCTCAGATTAGGTTGTTGAGCACCCTTGCTTCTCTACCTATCTAAGAATCTGCCAAGATTAAACAGTTTGGACAGATAATGATTCTCTATATTCTACAACAGGAAATTGAAACCTAGAGATACCAAGATTAAACTGTTTGGACCTCCCTTTAACTGAAAATTATCCAAAAATGGAATAACTCATCAAAATTGGAATACAGCAGAGGCACTTAGACTAGCACACTCTCATGGACACTTCTTTGACCTCAGTAGCAAATATGGAACATTGTAGCCTGCAAAGTATGACATATTTGGCATGTAAAAATGTCGATCATGAAAGATGAATACCTGCTATGAGAAGGAGGCTAACAAAAGTTTCTTTGAAAGAATTTAGAACAAAGATATTTGGAAAGATGTGTATGCAGGCAAGGGAGATCAGATTCTAATTTGACAGCGAAGCAACCAGAGTAAATCTGGGAGATTGGTAAGAGGAATATTAATCTTTATATTTCTACATTTTGATACAATGTTCAGATTTTGAGAAAAGTAGAGCAAGTAATTTATGGCCAATGCATTTGTATAATTGGAATTGTGAAATGTTTGAAATTGAAATTGGAGAAGAACAATTAAGTTCTTAGAGGCAGGTGAGTAAGAATTAAGAAGAGACTACAGAAACATAAAGAATCTACATCAATGTTTTGAAGAATGGAGATTCAATCGGATGTGAAGAGTGGGTGGAGAAATCATGCAGGTATTGTTTTATTTAACTCTGATTTGAGTTTTGTTGGATAAAGAAATACATTGAATATTTTGTTGCAAAAACTGGAACATATTTGGCACAGGAGGGTAGCCAAATGAAAGAAGAAGAGGAATAACATCTACTGAAGAATGTTAATAAATATTTAGTAGAGGAAGAAGGACCAAGTGATGATGGGACAATAGAAAATGAATAAATGGGAGACAGTGTAAAATTTCCAAAGTTCACTCCAAGTAAAATCATCGAGTTATATAGGGAATTATACTTTCAAAGGAGGAAGTTAGAAGAGAAAAGGATAAATGTTCAGGATAAATTGCTGATGAAGGATGACAAAGAAGTTGTCATAAATAATAATCAAGAAGAAGTTGACAGGTGTAGGAAATAGAAGCAGGAAATTGTTCAGAAAGCCAATATAGCAGCAACTGAAAAGGTGCAAGATAACAGTAAAGAAGAGGGTAAGGATGAAAAGGAGGAGATCAAAATAAGTGAAGAACAAGAAAGAATGAGAGTTCAACAATCAAGATTTGAAGACAATCAACAGACTAAGGATATACTGGACAAATAATTTGAATTGATAAGAAGGTTAATGATGAAAGTGTCTCAGAAGAAGACAACAAAAAGAAAAGGGAGGAGTAACAACAAGAGGAAGACAACAACAAGAAAAGAGAGCAGTAACAACAAGAGGAAGACAATAACAAATTATGAAAGCATGGCAAGTGGAACATTGCAGCATAAAGTATGGAGACCTGAAGAATAGCAGCGAACAACAACATCAATAGAACAATGGACACGCAAAGACAAGTTACAAATTAAAGTCTGGAATCTAGGAGGAATCAATTATCCAGACTTATGACCAGGAGGTCATAAATTTTCTTACTTGGGAAGTCTGATGCAAAAGCATTTAGCTCAACATTATCATTGTATTTTAGTAAACATAAGGGGTCTTGTGTTTCAAGGAAGTTGGTTTTCTAAGTATTGAATTAACGTAATTATTTAATGTTTTGAGTGATTTTAATGAGAATAGGAATTAATTGAATATTGTGAGGCATATTTGTAAATGTTCACGAATGTAGGAGAACATAAGAGATTTAGGATAGTTCAGTGATGAGAGGATTGAGAATTGATTGTAAATCTTAGATTAGGATTTAGTTCATGATTTTGTGGATTTGAGAGAATCCTTAGGGATGAGAAAGATATTTTAGGATTTTGTTGAGAAGCTTATGGATCTAAACTGGGAACTGGTTTTAGAATCCATTTTTATATAAATGTAAGCCTAAAAGGCATAGATAGGGATAGACATAGAGACACAGAGAGAGAGTTAGATATTTAGCTAGTTTTGTAATCCTACGGGCAGATAATGAATAGAGGCCATTAATTAGAAGATCAGACTGAAGAGAGACAGAGAGTCTCGTCATGTAATTGTTTGTTGAATATATATATATATATGGACAAAGATTCAATTTCCATTTGTATAAGTGTGTTTTTAAGCATCAATGGTGAATGATGAGTGAGTTAGTATATTCTGTGTAACAAAGTTGCAGGTAGAGTTCGACGATTACACAGAGAGGAACATGATGAGGAGGGTCATAATGGATCATTGAATCCATTAGAAAGATCAAAGCCAAAGCTCAGGAGGAAGTGTGAAGTTAAACAACTAAGGGATCAGAACCTTGAAGAAACCCAGAACCACAGAAACACTGAAGAAATAACATAAAATCATAAGCAAAGAGAAGAGAGGAGAAGTGAAGAGGTGATGTAAAACAATCATTAGATCTAATAGATCAATGGACTAGATCCAAGCGTAGAGGAGATGAAGGAATATCGCATCGGCAGAAACCCTTAAAGTGTTGTCGGATGGCCGAAGGGAATAAACAATTGCGATCATGCGATTAATCGTCAACCGTTGGATCACGAGCTTGATCAACGGTTGAGATGTAATCGTATATCACAAAGGGTAGGAGCTGAAGGACAACACAATAACCAATAGCCGATAGCGATAAGCACTGATCAGAGATCAGACAGATTAGCGATTGGAGGTCTGGCATTTCAGAGATCCGAGTAACAATGTAGAAGGACTTGGTATTAATGGACCCAACGATATGTATATATGCGGGTCTATAATATTTGAAGTTCGATTATGTGGTTCGGAGCAGGATTTCAATGTATTTCCTTTGTATTACGTTAAAGTATTGTGCCGAGTCTTTTAACGTAAAAGTGGTGTTAAACAATTACGATAGTCGCATATCGGAGTTGGAGGGGTGATAAGAATTATATGTGGTGTGAGCGTGGAGGACTGCGATGAGCAATTGCGATAAAGACAAGTCTTGGGAATTGTGCAAAGGCTTATGAAAGGCAGGAAATGTATGATTTATGTGGTTTTATGTGTTATCTATTATAAAGAGTTTATAATAGTATTAAAGCGCCGATAGTGATTTGTGTGTCAAGTCCAATTATGACCCAAAATTTATAAAGTGGGGTTAGATACATGTGCGACATAAGGATTTACAATGGTTTATGAGGGGTGATCGAGTCTCAATGGAAAGGTTGACGAAGGTTTAGACTTTGGGTTAGTCTATTAAAATGTTTCCGCATGAATTCTAACTAAGGGGGCCTTAACCCATTGTTCAGTTATAATGAATCTTTGACTGGATGGTCATATAAATTCCTGGGCAGAAAATGGTTTATTGCATAGGTTTATGCATACTGTGGGTAAAGCAGGGGTAACCCTACATCACATATTTTCAAAGCAATTGTAGGAAGGTCTAGGTAAGGTAGATTAAGTTTTAATCTCTCTAAAATTGCCTGCAAAATCATAACCTTTAGAAAGAGATCAGCTTATTGGATTGTTTGTCCAAGATAACTCCTCTTTGACTAGTTTTTGCTTTATGTTTTCTGATATCCATTAAAAGAGATTAGCTTATTAGACTATCTGTCTGAAATAGCTCCTTGTGGAATCGGTTTCAATTTGGCCTTCTGGTACCTTTGAATATGTTTTTGTTTGGCTATAGAAATCTTCTACATGCATCTAAATTCCCCTAGTTGTTAAGTAGTCAGTCTGTCTTCTCAATTATTAGGAATCCCCTTACATTCTTCTACCATAATTCTTGAAAAATCTAAGTCATTCTGTCAGGTTGGAAGCTGACACTTTTAGAAGGGACCCTGTGAGAGAGGCCTTTAATCATGATTAGGGATTATCATTGATCACCAACCATTCCCAATTAAAACCATAAATCTGGCCATTGTGCTTCAAAGGCTGTTGTTCAGTGACAGGTGAACATTGTTAAACAAAGCCTCGTAAAAAAATGAGGGAGCCCCCTTTGGTTCAAGGGCCAGCTTGAACCTAAAGGCTGGTTGAGTTGGTTTCCTGGCATAGTTTTTGTAGCCAAGGACTTCCTATGGGAAACAGGAACAACATGACCCACCTTCCTTGAAGTATGATAGACATGAAAGAGCACTCACCAAAGCACAAGTGGAGATATTTAAGGAAACTCTATCTGGGGATCATTATAGGGTTGCTGGTTGGTTGGTTAAACAAAGAGGATATTTTTACTATTATCCTAGAGGTTACTAAATAGAAAATAGGTAGAACTTACCAAAGCTCAAGTGGATAGATTTGAAGAAAAGATATTTGTGGATCATCATAGGTTTGTTGGTTGGCTGGTTGACCACAAAGGTAAAAAATTCTATCCTAGGGGTTACCCACAAGGTTGGGTAACCAGAAAAATAAAACTATAATAGACTAGGTCCCAAAACCTTATATCCATATAGTTTGTTGGGAAGATAAGAGTGTCCATATGTGACATATTGGACTATATGTCTTGAAAGTGATGTTAAAAATAATGTCTCTCTAAAATAGCCCTAGGACCCATAATATTTGTTGATTTGGGGCTGACATGATGCTGCAAACTAAAGCTAGGACTTGTGAATAATACATCTAGATAAGTATATGTTTTGGTGATACTGATCTCCTCACCTTTGAAAAGAAGTGGCGATTAGAGAGAATATTCTTCAATGAATTGAAGTTCATGACCTTAGTTTTACCCAAGTTAATTGTCTACTAAATAAGATCATAGAAAAGGGTTAGGGAATCAAACTATCATTGTAATTCGTTTAGTTATGAGGCTAGAAGAACTACATAATTTTCAAACAAAAGGGTATAAATCAAGAAATCTCATCATTTCCAAACATTCTCAAGGTATTTTTCAAGAATTGAGTTCCTATATATGAAAGGAATAAGAGCAAAAGACTTATAGATTTGGGGAAACATGCAGTGCTATATCCTCAAGGAGAGTATTTTTTCTCTATCCAAAATTGGATAGAAGAGTTTTGCAAGGGTAGATTCCTTTTTCGCCATGTATGTAATTTTTTGGACTATTCTCATGTTGACATTATTGATTTCATCCTAACACCCATGAAGAGTCTCGTTTATTTTCTCTATGATATATCCTTGTTTTGGTTTATAAGTAAACAAAAGAAAAAGTTCCATGATGTTAATGATCTCATTAAGTGGTTGCATTGGATTTATGATTTATTCTAACATGCTCAATTCTTGGTTAGCTTGTAGGGTTAATAAATAATAAGCTCTTTTAACCAATAATCTTGGATACTTGTGTGTTTTCTTTTCATGCATTAATTTCCATATAGTAATGTATTTATTTGCATTTCATGCATTTTCTTTAGACTAGTTCTATGTGCTTTCTTTATATGTACATACATGTAATATTTTTGATTTCCCACAAAGTCATATTTTGGTTTTATATCATGGTTAGTGAGGGTGGTAGTATTTCATTATTTTTGTGTTGATGACATTTATGGGAAAGTGTTAGACTTATGTGAAGATCACAAGTTTGAATGAGCTTTTGGAGTTCTCATACACATTCTTATTCTAAGAGTGCATGTCTCTAAGTTGGAGCTCAATGTTGGCCCCTCATATGGTGTAATGATATTGCAAGGGAAACTAGTACCATAGCCACCCTCCCAGTGGTGTGGTATTCAATTTCGTATGAACCTTGCTTAAATCATCCAAACTTAGATTCATTCTTTTAATTCTCCTTTTACTATATGATGATCTCACCTGGCAGTGAGATTTTCTCGTCTGTTTCTAGATTTCGCATCCATGCTATATCAACCCTTATCTCATAAGCCTCATATGATATATGCACTTACAAATGGTACACTATACTTTCACACATATGGTGCTAGTTTCCCTTTTCCTAGTTTGTTCAATTCAGTTTCCTTGTTATGGTTTCATATATGGGTTTTATTAGACATGTCATCAATGTTTCTTATGCCGGTTATGAACATGGTGGAGATTAATGCAATCTAATATGCATTGCAACACTTAAAATTCTTACTTTTTGATAGGTAATACCATGGTAGGCCATGATTTTCCTTTAGATAAATGTTGTATTATCTTGAGTTAGGTCATATTAGTAGAGAATTATGTGAAATATTGGGAAAAAAAAAATTCATTCACACACAAACTATTCAAAATGTGTGGAATATAGAGAAATCCGCGAGGACAATAAATATATAAAATGTATATAAGAAATGATAGTAGAAAATATGATGATTTGTTAGTACAATGGGGTCTGAAATATATATACTAAAAAAAAGGCCCCTTTCGTTAATAGTCATGTTCTTTCATTATATTAATTATTTAGATATTCATGTTCATAACATTTTCCTTCCCCTTAGAAATGCTTTGTCTTTAAAGCATTAATGAAAATTCTTTATGTCTTTGACTTTCCCTTGTTATAAATTCTTTTTTTTCTTTTTGATGTTTTCAAGGTTGATGACACTAGATGGTATGAACTTATAAGCACTAATCGTAATTATCAAAATATAACATGATTTGACCATCCTAATTAGATATTTTATGGAACATTACACTTATATGCTTCCCAAAATGAATTGTTATCATGAAACTTGATTGTACTAGTATCAATATTTTTCATACGATGGGCGAATTGTTTCTCTTTTGATTAATTTTGATACATTGATAGGTTAATGTACCTTCTCTTATGATTACGATGTAAATAGGGTGTTTTCATAGCATTTATTTGATTTTATTTTGAAGCTTTATTTTCTTTATGCACTGATGTTTCTTTATCAATTTCTATGATTTTAATAGGAAGTACATTTGGAGTTACTATAGTTCGTGCTGCAACATTTGAGTATGTATTTACTTCAACTAGTTTGACATCTTCTTGAGTTGTGATATTAACTTGATTCATTCCTTTCTCAACAACATGCATTTTCACATTTGAATATTTTAATTCTTCCTTTTTGATAAGTTTTTATACTTTGTTTTCTAGTGACTTATTATCCTTCTTAAGCTTCTTAATTGCATAAGTAATTTTTCACTATGGTCCTTGAGGTGAGAAATTTCTTCGTGCTTGTCTACAATAATTTTTCCAACTTCTTTATGTATATTTCACATTTACTTTTCAGTTTCTTTAAGGATTACCTTTGATATATCTTTAATGTATTCCAGTGTCATTGAGTCTAGCTTCAGTTAATGTCATGTAGTGTTATTTTTTTCTTCTGGTAGGAAAATGTCAAAAATTCTTTTTCATAGTTAAGATGGAGGACCCTAGTGCCTCCATCCAGGGTAACCCTAGAATTATGTGACCATCATTGATCCATAAATATATAACTATAAATTGTGATATAAATGTATAATTTCCAATTTTTAACTGTAAATTGGTTATGTCATATTGTTTTGTGTTCCAATAGACTAAGTTTTCAATCATATTTGGCTTAGGAATCATCACCTAGTTAGCAAATTTAAGACTTACATAAGTATTATTTACAAAAAGAGCGATAGAAATACTAATATCTTTTCCTGCAAGATTTCCCTTGATTCTAAATAGCACTAAATCATAACTTTTGGAAGTTTTTGGAAATCTTCTTTTCTACTCAATTTTAGACTCCATTCCTTTGTCCTTAATGGTTGACTCTAGTTTTCCTTCGATTAACACTCATTTATTTTCTTAAATATTGAATAACACCTTAATTTTGAACTTATTCTTTACTATTAAATTCTCTAATAGCTTCCTTGCAAAAAAATTCTATGAGTAACCCTTTTATATTAACTTAGGAATATAATAAAATATTTTCCCTTTTGAATTTTCCATTTTTTCATAATTTATTACTTTTATAACTTTTTTGTCCTATCAATTTTTTTTTTTTTTTTGAATAAGTCTACTCCTATTACTAATACAATATTTTTTTACAACGAGGCGGCAGCCTCAAGAGGTCTAGCTTGGAATATGGATTACACACATGGCAGATTGACAGATAACCCACAGAAACTAGCGGCTACCGTCTAGAGCAAAGACTATTACCGGAGCCTTTAAACCGGAACCACCATGACAAAATGCAGAATCTTTGGTGGTCCAAAACTATGTAACAGAGGTGATACGATTGACTCGAACTGTTTACATGGACAAAAGACAACTGAACATAGACAAAAAACAACTGAGCATTTCCCCATGAACAAACATGAAATCTGCAAAAAGATAACGACAACTTGATCAACGAACTTGAGCCATGGAGGGCGATTCTTCAACAATCAGACAACCGAAACAGGAGAGGTCGTCGTCATCAGAGGGAGGCCCCTCTTCTTTTGGTGGAACTTTCTCACCCAGACGATTTGAACACGCCATGGCAGACTTGACTTATAAAGCAGAATTCTTTGGAGCATCATCCTTTTGGCAAAGATTTTGAGAGGTGCTTGGCATGTCTTCCACCCTCAGTTACGAAGAAGGATTTGGATTTGCCGAGGCCATGCCTGCAACGCCCTCACTTAGCTGAATCGTGATAGTGGCAATGAAGGAATGGTCGCTTAAAGTGTAGGGGATTTGAAAGCGGGCCGAGTGCTCATGGGTGTACCGGGGGCTTGATATTGCCGTCCTCTGTCCCCGGCCACGACCACGACCTCGCCTAGGAGCAGGATGACCTTCAGAAGTAGTTCCAGGAAATGTATCCGCGGAATAGGAAGAAGCATGGCGCAGGGAGCGACCACAAACTCCACCCCGACGACAGCCCATTCTTTGCCGTAGGATGGTCATGTTTCCTGGAGCAGATAGAGTATGGCACACAACAAATTTTTTCTGAACAGAGAAGACTGGAAGGGGTCGAATTAACCAATCAATCGGATAATTGAGAGAGCTTGAGGACATACAGCTGATGAGAATGTTGAAGGGGTTATGGAAATCCAGGAAAACCAACACAGAAGCGGTTCCGCGAGCCTGAACACCATGAACCCCTAAATCATCTTCCGAACAGAGCACTGAACCTGCAAAGAGGCCTAACAAGCATATGAAGAGAACTGAACTGTGGTGGAGGAGCGCCATCAGATAATAGCAGGAGAACCTGTGTAGATTGACGAGCCACATTAAATAGGCCTTGAATGAGAATTCAAGTGTATTGAAGGCATACAATAGGTGAAGCCAGGTGGCGCAGGGCGTACTCCACACGCCTGCTCCTCCCGCCGCCACCGTCCTGTTCACTGTCCCTTTCACCCGCATCCAGGAGAGATAGGTCTTATCACACTAAAAGAGTGCAATCGTGTTTGAGTAGCTCATCATTAGATCTATTGAGGGGACCAGAGAAGAAAGGGAGCTGCTGATCAGACCCCTGGTTGGCCAGTCTATCCGCTACTTTGTTGGCAGATCACCGAACATGCTGGAAGGTAACTCTGCGGGGAGTCCTTAGCCGATCTTCAATTTGCTCTAATATGCTTAAGAGCCGCCAACTAGAGGCAATATTACCAGCTGATGTGCCTGATTGGATCCAAGAAGCCACCTCAATTACAATTTGAGAGTCCCCTTCTATCACCAGAGGGAATAAATTCTCAGTTACCGCTATGCAGATGCCCTTCCATAAACCTTCCAGCTCAGCAACATTGTTGGAATCTCTTTCTAACGAGCCATGATAAATGTGGAGGGCCAAGCCCTCAACGTTTCTGAAGATACCTCCATAGCTAGCGGGCCCTGGATTGCCCTTGGCAGCACCATCGAAATTTAACTTTATGGTTTGGGAGATGGGAGGAGACCAGTGATGGGGGGATTTCGAATGAATGGAGGGATTGAGGGAGGCATGAGCTATGAAAGTGAGATTCAGATTCCAATTTTCCAGGACTAGACATTCCTAAGGCGAGGTTGGAAGGTTCGAATTTTGCCAGTATTTCAGAGCCAAAGTTTCTTGAATATTCTGTTTAAGAAGAAGCCAGAGGGAGTCCATGGGTGAATGAAGATTTTTAAAGATCCTGTTGTTCCTCTCCTTCCATAAGATCCAATAGACAAATCCTGGAATAAGGATCCATAGGGAGTTGAGGACTGGACTATGGAAGGGATGCTGAGGCCAATTCCTGATTGTATTTGTGATGTTTCCTACTTGTCTTCCCGATCTTCTGTTGCACAAAGCAATTCTCTCCCATAGTTCTGCAGCTAGTGGACATGTATCCAGAAGATGCACGATGGTTTCTGGGTGGAGGTTGCAGTTGGGACATCTGGAGGGCCCTATGAAACCTCGCTTTTGAAGATTATCCCAAGTGAGGATCCGTTGTTTGCTTGAGAGCCACAAGAACGTGGAGAATTTTGGCCAAATACTTGGTTGCCAAATTCTGTCCCAAAGCTAATCTTTTGCTATCTGATCTGGATGATAGAGAATTTGGTACGCCTCCTTGGTGGTGAATGTACCTTTTGGAGTGTATCCCCACCAGATTTTGTCCCTTTGATCCGAGAGCTTGATTTTCCTTAGATTGAGCTCTTGATTAATCTCTTCAAAGGTTTCCTCTTGCCAGTTGGCTTGCCACGTGCCTGTTGATCTCCATTGTTGATAGTCTTGAAGGGTTTGCTGCTACCAGAATTGATAAACCTGGGTTTGATCACTGTGTTGCATTGTTGCTTGCCATTTGGGTTTGTGGAAGAGAGCAGCAAGTTTGGGGAGCTGGTGCCAGGAGTCTTCCCAAAATCTTGCTGTGGTACCTGAGTGTATTTCCCAAAAGTTGTGCTCCTAAATGAAGGAACTGTGTTTTCTGGCAGCATTCCAAATTAACGATCCAGGGTTGGTGCTGCTTATACGGATGAGCTCCTCTAGGGGCCTTCCTGGAGCATATTTGGCATGCCAGATGTGAGCCCAAGGAGAGTGCGGATTGGAGACCCATTTCCACCAGATTCGGGCGCCCATGGTGTTGTTGCCATGGAGAGGATCCCTTAAACCAATTCCACCAACTGACTTCGGTAAGCAGACCTCTTTCCATTTGACGAGCGCCCATTTTCGGTTGAGCCCTAAAGAGCCCCATAAAAATTTCCTCTGAAGCTTGCGAATTCTCTTCAGAATCCATTTGGGAGCTACCAATGTGGAGAATAAATACAATGGCATGGCTTGAAGAACGGATTTGATAAGAATGAGCCTGCTGGCAATATTGAGAGAGCGGAAGGTCTAGGAGGAGAGCCTCGATTCTAGCTTGTCAAGAAGTGTTCTCCAGGAGGAATGATTGACGACTGAGACAATCAGGGGAGCACCAAGGTATTTCGAGGGCAGCGAAGCTATATGATAACCCAAGATCCTGGTTATATTCTGTTGAGTAAGACTGGGAGTATTGAAGAAGAAGAGCTGGGATTTGGCAGCATTGATGGAGGTGCCTGAGGATTCAGAGAAGAGATGAAGAAGGTCAAGGAGGGCAGAGGCCTCATGAATAGAAGGATGACCAAAGAGCATAGTGTCGTCAACAAACTGTTGGTGGGAGAGGGGAGAAAGTACATGAAGAGAGATGCCTTTAAGCGAGTGAGAAGAGGTAGCTGAGTGAAGAAGATGACTGAGACCTTCAGCCATGAGCACAAAGAGG
This sequence comes from Pinus taeda, assembly GCA_000404065.3. Lineage (NCBI taxonomy): Eukaryota > Viridiplantae > Streptophyta > Pinopsida > Pinales > Pinaceae > Pinus > Pinus taeda. Next base: position 53,590 of record APFE030918388.1, read on the forward strand.
AACGGAGAGAGAGGATAACCTTGGCGAATACCCCAGGAGGGTCAGAAAGGTGAGGAGAGGAAGCCATTCAGGAGAATGGAATAACTGGGGGAAGTGATAAGATTCATGAGCCAACGCATCTAGGTGGCGCTGAAGCTAAAAGCTAAAAGCATTTGATTAATGTAGGACCAACTGAGTTTATCGAATGATTTGGAAAGATCTAGCTTGAGAATCATACCTGGCTTTTTGAGAACCTTGATCGAATGAATCACTTCATGAGAAAGTATGATACCATCCAGAATCTGGCACCCTTCCACATACCCTGTCTGTTTTGGAGAGATGAGGAGAGGGAGTAGAGGTTCGAGCCTGTTTGCCAAGATTTTTGAGATGAGTTTGTATATAACGTTACAAAGAGCTATGGGTCTGTATTTATCAGGCGTGCTGGAGTATTCCACCTTAGGCACAAGTGCTATGAAGGTAGTATTAAGAGAGGGGAGGATCCAGTGCGTCGTTCTTGCTTCTTCCACAATTTGCCATACCTTTGTTTTGATGTGCTCCCAAAAGGCGTGGAAAAAATTGGCTATGAAGCCATCAGGTCCTAGCACCTTGCCATCTTTCAATTGGGATAACGTATCCTCCACTTCTTGCATTGATATTGGCAGAAGCAACGTATTTTTGTGGTCCTCCATGATGATCTTTGGTATATGCTGCGTGATAGACTGTATAGCCAGTGTTCTGCTAACTGGGGGCTCTTTCAGAATCTTCTGAAAGTGCATTTTTAATTCTTGTTCCATTTCTTCATGCGCTTCCAGACATTCTCCTCGCTTATTATTGATGAAGGCTATGTGATTGTGCATTCTCCTTTGAACAGTGGTTCTGTGAAAGAATTTGGTGTTTTTCTCTCCATCCTTGAGCCATCTGACCCTGGATTTTTGGCGCCACAACGTTTCTTCTTGCTTCCGACGTGTTTCAATCTGGGTTAGGAGTGAATTCTCATGCTGCTCATAGTCTTTAGTTCTGCCCTCATAGATGATGCGTTGTTGCAGAGTATTCATTTGCTCCTCCAACAATTTTTGGTGGTCGAAAATATTTCCAAACTGGGAGCGATTCCAAGTTTTGATCACTTGTTTGAGAAATTTTAACTTCTGTTGAAACTGGTACATTTTGGCCCCTTCTGGGGGATTGAAATAAATTTTCCTATCAAACCTTAGATATAACATTACAATAACTTTTTATTTAAACTTACATATCCCTTCAATATCTCTATGATTTCACCAGTAGTTATTATTTTTTCTTACACCTTTATTCATTGAAGAAAAAAATGACATTTTTATTTAATTGGTATGAATTTTAATACCGAAATGACAAATCAAAGCCTTCAATTGGTGTGGGATTTATTTGAACTTTTATAGCTCAACCTTGCCTCGTGGTTTTAATTTCCATTTCATTTGCACCTTTTATGACATACCTCACACAGACCATTCAATATTATAAACAATGGAAATGTTTCAATTGGTGTTTTCCTCTTTGAACTATATGTTAGTCTCTTTTTAATGGTTTACTTTTTTCTCTTTAATTAATTTATTTGATCTTAACCTTCAAATGCGTATGATGCACCTCTTTTCAACCACCATGTTGTTTGTTCCTTGGAAAGTAACTTAGACTCACATTGGTGATAATGGAAATGACCCATTGGCTTCACTGTTTTAATTTCATAGTGTGAGATTCTATAGGTGATACTTCTATCTCCAATAAACACAACAAATTTTTGGCTAGGGATATTTGTTATCCTTGGAAAAGCCACTATGGTACTTAAGAGGTCAAATGTTTGGAAATAAGGTGACTCTAATCAATGGTATAGGTGTATAAAACATAGTGTGAGATTCTATAGGTGATACTTCTATCTCCAATAAACACAACAAATTTTTGGCTAGGGATATTTGTTATCCTTGGAAAAGCCACTATGGTACTTAAGAGGTCAAATGTTTGGAAATAAGGTGACTCTAATCAATGGTATAGGTGTACAATGATTTTGGATGGAATTTGGTAGAATATATTTGTGGTAATAAATGTGTCACAAAGTGGAAAAAAGAGTATGATTGTCGTGGAATTTAAGGATTGACCAACCAACTTTTATGGAACACAATTTTGGTAACTACGTTCTTGGTTATCTATGAATAGTGGTGAAACAGGAATATGTAACACCAATCCTTCACAATGGTTAAAAAAATTATTGCATATATTTTCCTTAGTGGTGATATATAGATCTTGAATTGATATGGGCACGTGTTTATAGATATGTGGGGATATAACAACCATTAAACACGAGTATACTTTGAACTCCATTGTGTTATTCGGATACCTTCTTTCACTACTAGTAGTGGAATCTTGTTTCACAATTTTCACAACTATAATGGAATTTCTAAAATGTAAATGGCTAAGGCCGAATTTTTGGTCAAAGATTAGATTTAGAGAAAACTCTAAAAGTTCTGGAAAAATTCTTAACTAGGCAGAGTCTTATTTTAAGTGTGGATGAAGACTTGATAAAAAAGGTTTGAAAAAAGTATAGCTAATGGCGAGATTAGAAAATGAGACATATACCAAATGAGGCATAGAAAGTTTGTTCATAAAAGAAATTCAAAATGTCTAGAATATAAAGAAATACGCGTGTAAAATAAATAAATAAATAAATATATAAGAAAATTGATAGTAGAAAATATGGTGACTTGATGGTATATTGGGGTCCCATATATATATTGTAGTGAAGTCCCCTTTCATTAATAGTCATGCCCTTTATACTTGTACTTTTATTTTTTTTATTAATTATGAGTTATTATTATTTTTATTTATTTATGTTCATAACCAATGTAGCATATTTCTCAATACAAACCATACTTAGCACCTTACATATTTCCCATTCACTTCCATACCATTCATAATATTTCCCCACTCTTTGTTAACTTGCCATAAGTCATTCATCAAGGTCTAGAGTAAAGAAATGAATACCACTGCGTAAAGAGTCTAAAAGTCAAAAGAGAACATGAGCTCGAGGTAGTTGCAACTATAAAAAAAGTAAAAGAAGAAAAAAAATGCTTAATATACCATTTCATGATGAGGCCAATGCCCCTAATCCTATGCTTAATGATGAATATCCAAATAAAAGGACTAAAACATAAGAAAAGAAATAAAGTAAATACAAAGAAAATGAAAATAAGAAAAGGAGTAGGAAGAAAAAGTGTGGAAGTGGTAACTCAAATCTTGACACAATCTCATGAAGGCCATCATGGAAGAAATGACGACCCCTAACTCCTGAAATATAGCATAATAAGACCTACGCATCATACATCATTATGTATTTCCCTTTCCACATATTATCCATCATATTACATACTTATAACTAAACAATCTAGGACATACATCTTAGTCTTAGAAGTTGTCACGTGTAATATAGGTTAATGTTGTTACCACTATGGTTGAACTTAGTTAAAGCATAAAAATGAAATGAGTTATTGAGAGTTAGGAGGTGTCACTTGTATTTCTACCACTTATTAACACATATATCAAGGCATAATTCATCATTATAGGTGAGCATCGTCCATTGGGATCCATATACTTTCATTGAAAGTTGCATCTATATCTTGGGATATGTGTACTATGCTTCAAGATTTATGTACTCTCCTTGGGATTTGTGACATAGAATGGGGATCCATGCTACTCCCGTGGATTCCATGTAGGGGAAGTTTTAAGGATGGAAATTTATCTTAAAGTTTAGAAACCTTAGCGAATCCCACTAGTCCATAATATGAAATCTATAAAATGTTTGGAGATATTTTTGTAATAATATTCAAATTAAATAAATATATATATATATATATATATATATATATATATATATATATATATATATATAATATATATATATATATATATATATATATATATATATATATATATATATATAATTTCATTCTATAAAATTTGGGCGAATCATTTTTACAAAAAAATTGAAATTAGTGAATCTTTTTTTTGGAAAAAGTATAGAAAATTAGCCCATGGGAGAATATTAGCCCCTAAAATTTTCCCTGATTCCATGTACCAACATATGGAACTATATAAGTTCAATAGGATATATGACATTTTATTGGTGTTCATGTATCTATATTAAGATACATGTACATTCATTGGGATGCATTTTTGTATTGGAATCCATGACACTATTTGGTATTCATGTATATTCTTTGGGATATGTGTTTCCACATTGGGGTCCATGGAATTACATTGGACGATGTGACACTGACTCCAAATCATGACATTTCCCATCTAGATATTTATGGAGTGTGAAGTTGTTTTCATGGAGTTAGTTGGAATTGATTACACTTTATTTGGCTATTTTTTTGAGGTTGTTATGAGTTTTCTATGACCACACATGTGGTGGAGTGACTTTCTTATTGGCATCATTAATTTACACGTCTTGGGTTGTTGGAGTTTCTTGTGGAGCACACTCCCTCTTTTTGACTAATCCTTTCACACATTGAGTTAGTTGAAGTTGGTTATGCCATGACATATAATTTTATTTGTTATACTTGAGGTGGTTAGTAGAGTTGGTTATGCATTGACATATAATTTTATTTGCTATACTTGAGGTGGTTACTACACATTTTAGAGGGCACAATTTCACATGCGCTACTTTTTCCTCACATGTGACTACTTGAGTTGGAACATTTTTTGGAGAGAATACTAGCTCTTGGACATCTACACATGCTAGAGGTGGTTTTTACCATACTTTTAAGGAGTGCCCATTTGTTTGAGTTATTTATGTTAGAGGACATTATCATAATATATTTTGACTCTATCCTCTCTACTTTTTTAGGGGGTTTCTATTTTGAGGCTAGGACCTTAGAGATCTATTGTATTTTATATATGTGGTTGTTAGGATCTCTTTCTATAAGAAAATAATCTTCATCATTTTTAAGTTGTTGGAAACTAGTGGAAACTATTTTTTCTAAATTTTCTCAAGCTTTATATTATAGTGTTTACCTTGTTAAGTAAATTTGTCTAATGTGAATCAAAGACACATTTTCAATGTTATGAAATCATAAAATACAACCATTGAAGATTGCTTGGGATCCTTCATTGATGAAGTAAGCTCAACTTAAAATTTTGTTTTAGATTTAAAGAATCATTTTGCTGTCCTCCTTGTCATTTCTTGTAGGAATATAATGTTGAATAGTGTTTTTGTAAGTTCCTATATCTTATTCCAAATTATCTTGAGGAAGATAATAGTGGACCTTAGAAAAACTATGGCAGACCCCTAACTCTTTTTGAACAAGTCTTGAAAATTGACATGATGTTCTCTTTCGCCTAAAAAAATATTTGTAATCATAATATCAACCATGTAGTGTAAGTTGTGGGTTATTGTTTACCGCCTAAGTAAAGTGTAAGTAAGGTTTATATCATGAAGATAACACATTTTTTGTTTGTGTCTGGATTAGTTTTTAGAATTTGCTAATTATGTATGCTCTTTCAATGCACCCAGTGCGATCTCTGAAATCATAAACATATTAGATTTTCTAAGACAAAATTTTGGATTATTCTTGCTAAAGTATTGGTATGCAATTATTCTATGTTTCATTCCTTTGGTGGGTTGTGTTGATGCCTCAAAATTCGCCAACATGGGGGAAAACCACTCGGTATGGACCTTAAACAACTCCTTTTCTGTTTGGGTAGTGGCTTCGACTGGATATGTTGATTTTAGGTATGTTCTATGCTAGAGCAATTTATTTAAAATTTCACAGTTAGCAATCACATCAGCATTACGATAAACTGCAGATAGAACATAAATACAAAACGCAGAAGACAAGCCAAGACAAGAGGACACAAGATATGGCGCGAGCCAGGGACAAACCCCACAATGTGTGGGGAAACCCTTTGATCAAATCTTCTTTTATCTTCAAAGTTCAGCAGAGAAAGAGAGAGAGAGAGCATTTACAACAGAAGTCAATACTTTGACTTATCTAGATCTAGCATAGATCATTTCGTATCATGATGAGATCAGTTGAAGACATTCTGCTTCAACTGATTCTCAAGGTGACTCCTTCACCTATCATCGTTCTGCATCTCGTTCATTTGCTGCCCCTGATTGTGTTGCACCATCATGCTGTCTCATGATCTCTTCTATCATGCTGTCCATGCATCGTGTTGTTCATTGCTGCTACAGGTATGCCACCAATGTATCACTGCTGTACTACTGCATTACTGATATTTCCAGTACAGCTACCATCATTAATAACATTATTGCTGCACCATGACTGTCCCGTGAAATTAGTACGGAGGTAATCTCTGCATCTTCAACGAGATCATGATCTTACAAGAACTAGATCATGTCTTTGTCACAGATCATTCTTGAGACAACTTCTTCCATTATGCTGGGAATGTAACTATCACTGTCATGGTATTGCTGAAACCTTCATCACTGCTTCTCATTGAGCCTAGACTTCCAGTGCTGAGATTGAGGTTGATTCTGTGGCTACCTTACTTGACCGCAATTATGACTGCGGCTTCTTCCACTAAGTCACTGCGATGACTGCATGGAAAGTGTCTTTAGATGACAGCGTATCTCCATGCTAATATATATATATGGCTGCATAAACCTTCACACCTTGGCAGCTACATGTCTCTTATTAACTGCGGCTAGATCTGCGTATGTCTCCATCTATTAACTGCGTAAGATCTCCCTGCTGTGCATACATATATTGCTGGGCATTTCAGCGTATATCTTCATTACCTGCGTAT